>JBCAUG010029354.1:0-10330 GCA_038406175.1 Haplosyllis leylae
GAATCTTGCAGAACTTTTCGGTTTCCACCCAGACAATGCTACAAATATGATCGTATTGAGATTCTTATATGATATTGAGAGTATCAAGAGAACTCGTTACCACTGATACTTTAACGCACAAGGAAACAAATAACCACGACAAGGTTACGGCTCTTCAGGAAGTGTTTTTTATACTCTAACATGGTGTTTCTTGGAGATGTCACTGTCATTGTAACTAAGGAAGTAACTGACATTACAGTTGTGCTTTGGAGAATTATTGAGGCTTTCTGACATCAAGGAAGTCCATATAGTTATGATTGATCACGTTTCACTACTTAGCAGAACACTTGTGTCGCCTGTCTGGATTATAATTACAGTACCTTTGTTATTCAATGTTAGTGCTGGTTCACTGCGGTTCACATCAGGCAATTCAACAAATTGAAATTTAATTAATTGGCTTTTATTTCATAGCTGAGAGACATTAGTCAGGCCCATCGTTACCAGTCAGACTGGTTTCCATTAAGGTGTTTCTTCGTGACCTCACTTCAAAAATCTAACAACTCTCCCCCTTGCTATGAACGGAATGTCTTTAAATATTCATGGAATTATTAACTAATGATTAATGAGTAAGTAGTTCTTAATCACTACAAATATGTCCCAAGCTGTCCCCACCAGCTGGGACTGGGGACCCCCCCCCCCCCAGAAAAGACTTGGGACCAAACACCAGGGAACGAACCTAGGACTGGGGTACACCCAGAAAAGACTTTGGACCAGACACCAGGGAAAGACCCTGGGACTGGGGTACGCCGGCACCCGGGTGTGAAATGACAGACAAACTGAAAATATTTAAAACATCCCGTCATACTTCGTATGCGGGCGGTAATAAGATGTCGCATTTAGTGGAACGAAATATGGACAGTACACCAAAAGAAATAGATGTGATCCATGTAATGCGATGGCTACATGTCCAAACATTGCAAATTCGTAATGCTAAAAGAAATAGATTGAATGTGATTACAGACATGATCGAAATCAAATTTAAGGACATCTCAAATCAACCGAGTGATCTCTGACGGAGGACAAAAGTGAAGGCTATGTCAAACGTGCCAGTATCACGTCAGTGAAAGGTAACTCTATCACGTCTACAATGGAACGTATTGTTCTATCTGGTTCGCAAATAAACAGAAAATCATGTCTTAAATACCTAACACTAAATGATAAGACACGCAGTCAGCATACACTCTCTTTCACATCCATGAAATCCAAAAGGGTTTGCGACATGAGCCTATTGTTTGCTGGGAAAGTGTACATCTGTTTGATAATATCATGCATTTCAGAAATAAAATTCGACATGGTATAGATTTACCCTAATTTTTACTGTCGTACAGTGAGACTCCTATAGCTGCAAATTTGTTGAAACGGTAAATCTGAACATAATCTCCATTTTCTGAAAATTGAATCGTCGTAAAAGTACCAGTTTTAAATCTCGAGGTGAGAATTCCCAACATCTTAATCAATTTTTTCTTGTTGCCCATAGATATCAAGTATCAATTTGAATACAAATTTCAATCCTTGGGAATTTCTTGTTTACTGTAACTGAGAGACATACGTCAATCGAACGATGATAATCCTTTTAATTCTAATTAAGTGTCATTAATGATATTAAACATGATTATGTACTGTAATTATGTGTCAAAGTCGTTCCACAATTATCTACAAGTTGACACGAACAACTATGAACGTATCAGATATGTTCAAAAAGCGCATATTTTTTTCTAATAAGTGCATTAAGAACATCAATGTACATTTTATTTTGTGTACTCTTTAAAAGAAAGGTTTTAAAAGTAAACTGCAGTAATACCAATTTGTTCCATTAAATATGTACTTAATGAAACCTGGTAGGGGGCCATGATTAGTTGTTAACACGACAGCATTATGCGACATGTTTATATGGTTTCGTGATTACTGTTAATAACCCAAGATTAGGAAAATAACAAGTCGGTATGATGCATGATTTTGATGGGTCTATCTAATCCATATATGTTATCCCAACAACATGGGTCTTATTAAATTAGATCTACCATCACATTATTAAAATATCACTCCATGCCTCAAGATCCTATCAATCAAGATACCAGCTGACATTCTTTTCCAATTTATTGCTGTTCTTATTCGTGCAAAAATGCCAGCATTGCCAACTTTGTACATTATGGGGAAACCTCGAATGACTTCCGAACCACACCGCTTACATAATCTCTTCACGACCCACTTTGACAAATGGGCACTTCAGACAGACCTTGTTGCTGTTTCAAAATAATGCATGAATTCCCTTTTTCTGCCCAAATGATTCCAACAAGGTCTGAAGAATTGTATGACGCAATGCTTTGAATCGACCAAGGATTTTTGTCACTTGAGCAATTTAGAATGAAAAAGAAGAAAAGAGTATTGATTTATAGCCAGTCCAACGTATTTAAGAAGTTTGCACAAATAGAATCTGTGAGGAGCTGGTGTGCTTAACAGGCAATGTGATCTTAAGACAGCAGAATACCATCTTCTCAGATACATATCAGGTGTGAACAAATGACCAAAGGTTAGATTAAGTTCTGTATTGTTTTGCCATTCTCCGCATATCAGGGTCATATAAGCACACTGCATCGAGGCAAAGCTAGGATAATTAATCATATTCCGGAAGCCTAACTTATATAGAAATCCAAATTGTAGTTATGCTGGTTAAAATATCGGTAGTTCTGCCTTTTACCAGAAGGTCCTAGTCTCACATGTGCAAATCTATTCTGTTCTCGGCAGTGTCTATCTTCCATAAATATAAGTGAATATCTTCCATAAAAGACAGGACAGCGCAGTAGTTGACACCAGAGCTGTCAACAACAGCAGATGTACATTTGTAAAGGCTTGTTTGTATTTGTCCAGAAGTTAGGGGACTGACTCTGACAATCTATTTCAGATCATCAACCAACCAGTGTTGCATAGGTAAAGCGCACAGGGCACTCAAGTACAGAACAGATATATATCTGTTCTTCTTTGAGATTTTACAGCATTACTTTAAAGGTTTTCAAGTTACAATGTAACCTCCTTTATTTCCATAAACAATGGCTGTAGATATTTGTACAATGACAGCTGCTGTAATGACGCAATAAAATCACTTTTAGCTCTTGAAACAATAATTTCTGACAGGCTTCATTCTTCTCTCCAGAAATTTAATATACATTTTACAGCACAATGTGACGTTGAAGTTGTGCTTCAGACCCATGTGCCCTTGAGTCATAATGATTGAAGTTTCAATAGCATCATAAAACAATTTTTTTTCTTTGCTGTACATTCATGTGGGAAAACATTTACTTGCAATTTATACGATTAAGTATAGTATTATTTTATTCTAATAAGAATATTTAAGTCTACTTGAAGGAATTTAATTCTGTACAGAAGTAAAAACTTTAAGTTTGCTCTGGAATCATCATTGATAAGATTTAGATAAAAATATCTGGAACTTGTGCTGACGCATACAAAATTTGCAGCCTTTTTCCTGTGAGGTAATCAAGTGTTTGTCGTTTCCGTTGTTATAGTTACGCTAAAATGTAAATCGTCGTTTCGGAGTGGAACTGTAACAATTTATCACGTATAGTCACTTCATGAGGAACTTGGAAGTGTCAGTTGTTGAAAAACAATTAAGACTCTTATCTTGGTTTAGTAATGCATCAAATGATGTCACCAACTTTCTATGAAATAACCAATCTCTTTCTGTTGAAATGGGTTGACGTAAGGATAGCCCAAAGTACGTTACAGTTCAATTGTACTGAAAATAAAGGAAAATAAAAAACGATTTCACTTTTCTCCTCCTGCCAAAAAAAAGCAAAGTGAGTATTGCAAATTCTTTGTGGCAGAATGTTTCATGTTGAAGACTGACCAAACTTTAAGGGATATAGTAATTAAAACTAAATCTCTATCTTCCTTCATTTAGTGGTCATTTTATGATATCAGTTAATGGATAATTGAAGTCTTATTACAATAAAAGGGTGCCAAGTAATTTAATGTGAACCTCTGTCTGTGTTTGTTACGGAGGCTATTTGTGCGATTTCTTGACAACTTCAAAGATGACTGAGCCTTGATCTTGAATAATTTTGCCATAGCAACCATTTTTGTCATTTCTACTAATGGCTGCCCTCCATATGTGCTTTCCAATTTTATAAGAGCTGTTTGGTAATGAAGTGTGAACCTTTGTCCTGAATTGTTTATAGTAGAAGCCAGTTTTGTGATGTCTGAGATTAAAATGGCAAATTAAATTTGGCCACATCAAAAACACTGACAAAGATATCAACTAAATTTTCCCTCCACCCTAATCGGAGTTATCAACTGTAATCATTCTGTGTTTCTGTATGTTAGTGCACAAAGATCCATGGGCATGGAAAAGACATCCTCATGAACCACCATCCATGAACCACGCGGCCCACGCTGAAAGGTCTTTCACGGAGATGTTAAGACGTGAACAAATGAAATTCCACAATGAGCCACAAAAATTGTCGCAAATGTATATAATTCAGGTTATGAACGTTGCAAAAAGACGAATCAACAATTGCAGCTGATTTAAGTATTTGTATCTGGTAACAACATAATTCAACATATCTGTATAAATTTAGGTGCAATTTTATGTTGTAAGATTTAAATGACGTAGTTTATCTTTTATCTAACTTGAAACAACACGGATATATCCTATCTCAAAACTAACTTTTGTTTCCTCAGGGAAAAACTTTAAGACATCACGCTGAAATTTTACTGAACTATTTCTGGAGGTGTGTTTTGCATTTTCTTATCTATCTTGCTCTCACCTTAAATACTTAATTCATTCAGAAAAATCATCATAACAATTTTTTGTCAGATTTCTCCATGGTTTTCTGTAATCCAATTCGGGACACTCCGTTCCATAGCATCGTTTCCTTTTAAGGGAAAGGGGGGAAATAACCAAATCTCAGTTTTATCCTAATGAAGTTGATGCCAGGCAATTAGGGGAAACAAGGTAGAATATATAATTTCCTGTGATACGACAATTGTTGAGTAATTGTGTCCTTCTCCCTGGAGGAACATAAATTGATTTGCTACCTGCTGAAACAATCGGTTACATTCTGCGAATCAAATCAACTGGAGTGCGGTAACAATGAGATGTTTCCCCGTGTAATTGTAGCCCAGTCCCTAATCGAGTTTTCCCGTAATACACAAAGTTGGCAATGTTGAGATTTTTGTGTTTGCCTAAATAAAGAAAGTATGATAGATAGCGAAATTCATCACATCAGTCAAAATTTAAAACACCATTACAAATGTAAATTTACTTTGAAACTCATTAGGGTTTTAACTGTTTCCAATTTATTTACATTAGAAGTTGTACAAAAATACCAACATTGTCAACTTTGTGTATTACGGGAAAACTCCAATCACTCAATCGAATGGAGGTCCGGAATGAAAATCAACGTAATCTTCAGGAATAATATGTCATCTGCTGCAACAGTGTGTAATGTAAATATTCCACGGCAAAAACATGCCAATTAAATAAATCCATAAACTTGTGTTAAATCATGGATCTTGAGTATGTCCCTCGAGAAGGGTACTTACGAATCGCCTGCTGTGCCATTGTCTTCTTTCAGACTCTCTGTTCCATATTCATGCTAATATGACGCAATTTATACGCAATTATATGATTTGTTTTATTTTGGGTACAATTGATGTTTCCATTTGTCAATATTCATGTGTATGTCGTAACATGTTTGCACTTACAGGCTCTATGCAGATTTTTGCAAAATGCGGCAAGTATCCGAAAAGGTTTTGTAATTTAACTAAATATGTTGAGCAGTATTAAACTGAAATCCTTCGTTTAATCAGTACAGAAACCATTGCGCAGTCTTGCATTCCTGTAACTACATGTTTTGTTGTGGAGATGTGTAGGCCCTAACAGAACGTAGTGTGCGTTTATCAAAGTCTGTGAACTGCTGACAATAGTGTTATTCTATGCGAAACCTCTTATCCTGTGTCAACCGATGATTTTCCATGTAACATCTTTAATTCAAAGTTCTAAAAAGTTTCTCCATTTAAATTGATTCCACAGGAAATCTGTGCCATTTTCGTTTTCCTTACATTTCCTGTTCCTGGTAAAGAGCTTCTGCGCAAATGCACTAAACATAAAATGAAACTTTGAAATTATGGATTCCTGACATTTTCTATGCCTTTTTATGAGGAATAACACTATGTGAACTTAATCAATCGCTTCGATCCATTCATATAAACACCACTTAAAAGCAGTTCTGTGTACGAAATCTTGCAAATAAATCTTGGAACTAAAAAGTTCGTTACATTCCAGGGTTCCCTTATACATGTGACTCTATTTGGTCAAATAAACTAATTTGCATGAAAACTACCCGCAGTTTAAGTACTCACCATTCTGTGGTTTTTCACCACTATTTCATTGTACATTGTTGACCACAAGTGATTTACTACAGCCCTTACAATTGGAACTAAATGACAAATCACATGTTTCTTATTCCATCCTTTTTGCAATTACAGGTAGTGTAATTAGTCAAATTTGACTTCACATGATTGAAGAGAAAACTCAAATAGGCGGACAATTGGTGAATCAATTATAATCTAACTACCTACATTAAGTGTATTTTAATTGATATTACTATAACGAATCCATCACACAAGTTTGACCTGAATGACACCAAGCATCAAAGAACCCCAAAAGTCAAGGACTTAATCGAGGTTTTCGTTTTCAACACAGGTCATCCTCTATTGAATCTAGAAAAAAAGTGAAGTGGAGCATGAAACAAAGTTCAGTTTAAGGATCTTCTGTTCAACACATGACTGGGTGGCAGAGTGGAATAGGCATCTGCCTTCTAATCCATAGATGGTTGGTGTTGTGAGTTCAATTCCCATTGGAGGCAACTATATTTTTTTGCTGACTTTTTAAAGCCTCCATGTCAACTTTGTACAGAATGTCAGAAATGCCAGATTTGTGTCGAAAATGAAAACCTCGAATTCAAACATTTGAATGACTCTCCAGAGAGCCGTAAAATGAGAACACATCAGCTGTGCTCTTTTATTTTAACAATAACATGAAACGAAATAAACGTTCAGGAGACACGGTAAAAATTTTGAAAATACTCACCCGCATCAATTGGTCTGGAAATTCCGCAGTGATGATCACTGATTCAAGAGGAGATTACCGTACATTCCTCTAATCCCTGCTTTTCAGCTCCAAGTGTCCACAACAAAAAGAAGAGTCTGTTAGGATCATTGCCCTGGCACTGATATTCCCACCTATTGTGACCCTTCGAGGAAGGTTTCGTTTTCAATCTTTTTTCTATTTTCAGGATTTATAACGCTTCAGTTGCAGAATTTTGTGTCAAAAAAACACTGAAAATGAAAACTTGGGGAAAATCCCTCATCTTCCAAAAGGGCGGATCTCCTACTGTTCTCAATATGTTCGTCGGCTGCTATATTTAACCAGGATCTTCTAAAAGCTGAATATCGTCTGCCTGAAATATATCAAAGATATTGCATTTAGACATCAAATAGAGATTTATGTGCAGTACCACTAATTCCAAAGGCGGATAAAAGAGAAGCATTCGCATTGTCTCAAGAATATATTTGGGGTTTTGAATCAGTATTCTCCTTCAAAAGAACTCCTACGATTATTTCATTTGAAGTTTGTGAAGAGCTTTCAATTAAGCTAAATTACTTTCTTTGAAAAATAAATATAGATCTATGAAGTTTGTTTTTTCTGTACGTTGCAGAAGATCTGAATTGCTTTGTTCTTTTCTGATGGATTGGACTTTGAAGCAAAGTCAAAATGACGTTACATAAGTCTAGTGTCCAAAATTTCTGTAGAAAGAAATAAATCTATCATATCTAGTGACATGAAAATGTTCACAAAGGCAGACACACAATAGAGTCAGTCTGCATCAACATGTATTGAAATACAAATATATCCAAACCATTTTTTGTGTGTTAACATGTATTTGGTTATTGTAAACATGTTGACAATTTCACAATCAACGAAGTTGCAGATAGCGAGTAATCGAGTTTTTCCTAAATAGCGCAAAACTTTCAATGAATTCAGTGAATCCAGCAAAATCTGAGAAATCACTGAAGTACGAATTAGATTTTATTTAATGATCCTCTCTGTTGCCTGTGGCTTCCTGGCACTGGGGTAGAGTGCTGATTTCTTACACAAGAGATATCTATTTCGATCCCTTTTTAAAATTATATATTTTTTGTCACTAAAAACATTTAGGGAAAAACTCAATGATTTCTGTTCTCCCATTAATGTACGGATATTCAGCCTAAAATTTCACTAAATTTAGTCTTTTGTCATTTGGTTACAGATACCTCAGCAACCAAAACATCTGCCGATCTATCATGCAATTTGTCGCAAAAGCTTAGTTACCAGCATCATACACCATTGATTTTATCTAATTTAGATCTATCCAATTTACCTAATTGGACAAGAAAACCTAATTTAAAGAAAAGTCGATTGTGTCGATGCTGAAGCATATTCAGATAAAACATAAAGTGCTAAGCACACTTGTTGTCTTCTTGCACGAGACAGTAACAAAATTTAGTTATATTTTGAAATCACTTCAGCCTTCCCTACTTCCAGAAAGAAACTTCCTTTTAATCACATCGGTGTCACTTCTGAGAATTTTACCTATCCCTCCACGTTTTACGTGCTTTGTCAGAGAAAGCGTTGACAGAATTATGTTTCACGTGTGGCGTGAAAAGATGTACTTAACTGATTGATATTGGATGCAGGAGTGAGTTCACTCATCCAACTAATGTCCTTCTTCACTTACCCTATCCGGGAAACATCAATATTCCATTAATCTGCCAGGATTAATATATCGATCATCTGAATCGGGATTTAGTGAATATTCAAGAAATTAATATAAAAGATTTTCTAATTAGATCTAGTATTATCAACAACCAGTCAGGGAGTTAAGTAGAAATATATCAGATTCATGATAGGAAAATAGCCAATTTTGTTACCACTTCAGGAATAGATGGAAATATGGCAAACTAAAACCCTTACACCTTGCCTGATGTAGACACTGAACTTTGCCTGATGTAGATACTAAACTTTGTGTCTACAAAAGGACGTGAATTTTATGAGGAAAACTCAAAGAACAGTTGGCCAAACTGTGGTCACCACAGGTGGATTTGGAAGTGGCGCCTCTAGAGGCAGGATGTGAACAACACAAGCAAAATTTATCTTTTTTCTTGTTTTTTTCTTATAAAAATCCCATCAATTGCAAGTTGTAGAATCATATTAAAATGTTTTTGGTGAGCACTCCTTATTTCTGTCTTAACTTTGAGAAACATCCTACATTTCAATGTAAACTCCTTTACATATATCTTACACAGTTACACCTACACCAGTTTTGTAATCAATATTTACATTTTAAGGTGTTACAAAACATTTTGATCCTACCAAACAAAAACTAAAATGTTTGTGAGCTCCAGGAGACATAATCTATACTTTGTGTTGCACTTGGGTTAAATTCATACTGACACCATAGCAAAATATTAACTCGAGTACTGATTGCAGAAGATCCTTACGAAGTCTTCACATTGTTGTGACTGGAAACTTAAGGCAGATTTATTCCATTTAAAATGTAGTTTGATGACAAACTTCACAGTCTGAATTTCAAAAGGTACTTTTCTTGTTTGCTGAAACCTATAATTATTAGTATAAGATCTGCATTTATGCACAGTACTTATGTTATAGTTCAAACCCTAACGTTCCACGCACTTGCACTGGTCTTCCTAATTTTTATAATTATTCCATTGATATGTCCTCTGGGATTTCTAGAAGTTCGATAGGGATAAATAATCATTCTTTATATATTACTAATTTAAAAAAAACACGTACCTTTGTTGCAGTTAGATATTGCATGAAAATATCCAATTTAGAAGAAAGTTCTGAAGATAAGATGGATCTCAGAAGTTGAACAATGTTGCTTTGATTAAAATGTCCAAAGAGACCTTACAAGACAAAAATAATATCCCGGATCATAAGCTTTTCAACGCAAACACGAAGCCCTCATTTGTTGTGCACATAATTGGCAATTTTACCATCAGAAAATAGTAGAGTGTTGAGCCGGCAGTGTATAGCTAACAGTTTACCTACACAGCTTCAACATTCACACTAACACAAGCTAGACAAGCAGCTTTGTCACTTTGCGATTTCGTTGATGATGTGACTGGACTGGCCTGACAAATGACAGACTGTCTCACACTGTCTTCTGACCACACCAAGCATGTGACAGGGACTCCATCACAGGCTCAACAC
>JBCAUG010029365.1:0-10330 GCA_038406175.1 Haplosyllis leylae
ACAACCTGAAATAAGACAGCCCAGAATGCCACAGGGTGGTGGATCTTTAATGGACTTAAAAATACCCTTGTTCACACAGAAAGACGAGAAAGACACAGATTTTAAGGAAAAGGCCCAACGGTGGTCCCCACCGTTACATTTACTGGCTGACTGTCTCTTTACTTTGGCTTATTGACTGGTGGTGGTTGAAATGTGGTGGGGATCCCTTCAGGTAGATGTAAGTGCAAAAAGGTCACTGCACAACAAAAATCTCTGCAACAAAATCTCCACAACAAACTTTGTGCCATAAGTATTGACATAATATAAGACACTGTTTTTACAATTTTTTGGATTTCTAAGGATAGACAATCAGGTCAATAAGGTACAGAGAAGAAATAATCAGTCAGTAAAGACATGGGAACACTGGGTGCGTAACAAAAAATCGTGTCTCAACAATTATCGCCACAATATAGCCACCAAGTTAGCCAATGACCTTTGATGTACCCTGCATTGTTGAGCTTTTAATGAACAAAATAGCAATGTGAATTAATATAGGTGGAAATGATTGGACAGCCAAAAGAGTAATCAATGCTAGTGATGCAACTAGAAAATCTTATGAAATGAAAATGTCACGAATTTATGAAAAAAAATGTACAAGCACTGCGTGCCCCCAGGAATTAAATCAATTAAATCAATGATTAAATCAAGTGCAGCTAAATAAACATTTCTTGAGACACCATGTCAAGATGGCGACCCCCACATCCAACACGGATTTTATAAAGTGCCAAAAGTGTTGAAATGGCGAAGTTAGCTTCCTTGTTGTGTTGAACAAGTGAATCGGACACCGGGGACAAATCGTCTGAAACGTGGCATTTTGATTGAGACAACAGGCCCTCTCTGATCGGTCTCGTCGGTCTCGTTTACAGAAAGGTTCATCACCGGAACAAGACCCAAACAGTGCGCAATGCCGAGACAGAAATTTAAATAGACATAAGGCATAATAATATCAGTATGTAAATTCAGGTGGGTGTACTTCATATACCAGAATAGTATGTGAAAAGGAAGAAATAACAAACGCCAATCCCGCAGACTCCAAAGTTAAACTATAGACCTAATTAACAAAATTGAGATATTACAAGTGAAGAGAATGGAAGATGGAAGGAAGAAAATGTTCATCCCTGATAAGACCAAATCTGTCTCTTTCTATTCAGATTAATTCTAGTGTGTTTGGAGAGAGAAGAAGTATGTACATTTTGACGGTTTTTTTTTAAATGGGAATTTTCAATATCCTCACATGCTGGAGAAACATTTTGGCACGTTCATCTTATTCGTGAAAACAATTGAAATATAAATTAAAGCTTCTTGCTGCTCATTACTAAATATATATTAATCTGTCTCAGCTAATAGGCTTTGTTCTATTTTTCACTCGAGGTTTTCGTTTTCAACACAAATTTGGCATTTCTGTACAAAATTGACATCGAGGGTTCAAAAAAGTTTGAGCAAAAAATAAAGTTGCCTCCAGTGGGAATTGAACTCACAACACCAACCATCTATGGATTAGAAGTCAGATGCCTATTCCACTCTACCACCCAGACATGTGTTGAATAGAAGATCCTTAAACTGAACTTTGTTTGATTCTCCACTTCACTTTTTGAACTTGGATTATTTGTAAATTCAATAGACCATGACTTTATAGGAGTCTAAAAATCTGAGACTCGCAAGGAATGACAGATTGGCTGAGTGGGTGAGGCATTAGAATTCTAATCCAGTGATTGGTGTTGTGAGTTCAATTCCCACTGCAGGCAACTTTAATTTTACTAAAACTTTTCAAAACCTCTTAATGTCAATATTGTATAGAAATGTCAGATTTGTGTTGAAAATGAAAACATCGACTGTCGTGATCATGTCGATCACCACCAAGAGATTCCGGGAAGACAGCAGACGAGAGAAACATACGTAAGGTGAGAAATGTGTTATTTATCAAACAATCGTAAATGTAAAGAGACGATTTCTCTTCGAAACAAAGATCTTCATATTAATTTCAATTCTCTCATATCTTCTTTGTTTGTACATGTTTTACTTGAAATAAAGATTAAAATATGTTAACCTTCCACTGTGTTTCTAATTTTCTTTCCAAATGTTCAGTGCTACATTGTTTAATCATATATAGTCTTAAAACTGGCAGGTATCAAGTGTGCATCGGTTTTTGGACTAAATAAAACTAGGAGAGCAACACAGAATACTTCAAAGGTACATAATATAAAGTCACATGTTTTTATTTGCATTTCGAGCAAAGATACACATCGCAAAGGTAAAATTAACACAAATAACGTTTAAACAGAAAATGATATGAATATCTTGAATCTAATGAGCAAAGTTTTTGATGTTATGTGAATTCACTCACAAAGACGAAATTGAGTCTGTCTTATAATAAAACAAGATAAAAAAATAATAAATAAATAAAAAATAAAATAAATAATAAATCAAGATGAAATTCAAGATAAACCCATTGTCTGTATATTGAACCTCTGGCAACGACGGAACAAAAGACCACGTGTGCTGATAGATAAGAAAGATGAACGACTTTTATTTTCTGCATCGAAAGGAAAACCAAACGTTTTATTTACAGGGTTTTCCATTTCTGGTTAAACATCAATCAAAATTAATACTCTTCCAAGATGGATATCTTTGTTTTAAATCAACTAAAATGTGTAAATATGATCAAATTATGAAGTGTATATTTCTTACATTTTTTGTACTCCAGTCCGGATTTTATTTTGTCCAAAAAGTAGTCAAGATGTGATACCTACCTTATTTGTATACTTGAGTTTTTAGACCATATTAAATTCTATAAAGTAGTACTGAATATTTTTTAAAGTACATTATGGAATACAGTGCACATTCTGCACACTTTAATTTTTATTTGAAGTAAAAATGTGACAAAATAAAGAAAATATGCCAGAATATGTAAATTGATACGGAAAACCTGTATCGCAAAGTCTGCATAAGATGATGATCCTTCTCAGTCGCGACTCTCTAAGCTTTCTTGGTCAAAATTTTTTCCTGGGGTTTTATGAATTTAGGTTCGACCTGGAAAATAAATGCTTTTGAATTGAACTTAATTCCGCTTCTGTAGCGTAAGATCTACGCAGGTTGGACCGACAAACTAAATACGCCCACGACCGATTGAACAAGATTTAAGTATTTGGTTGAATGTTTATCAGGATTTGCCAGAACGAACTTGCTTTGAACTAAACTAATTCTTTTCCTGTGCCATGAATACTTAAAAAGTTAAGTAATTTTGAATTAAAGGAGATTTAGTCAATTCTTATTGAAGTAAATTTTCAGAATTGTTTCTTGTCATCACAAAAATCAATCTCATTGATTTAAACCTCAAGTAGGAAAAAATAGGATGTCGTAGAAAAGCTTTCTGAGAGTTAGATGGATGTCAATTTCTCAAATGTAAGTATCCTGTATTTTTTTGATAAAAAAACTGTTACATCTTGTCATATCTCGGAGATATAAACACAAAACAATTAAAGTAACTTAAACATTCTAGTTTTTCTATAATTCACTATTTTTTGGCAAATCCTGATAGAATCCTGCCAGCATTGACAGTGGTTGCGACCCATTGTATGTCAATGTTGGCAGGATTCCACCAGGATTTACCAGAAAATGGTGAATTAAAGAAAACTCGATTATATGGTAAATATGTACCATGCATCTGACTTATATATGTCTCAGAAGACAGCGAAAAATAAACAAAGCTGTTTTTTCCAGTGGAAAACACTTGTAATTTTTAATCAGTTTTAATAGTTACTATTCGCCAAAAATTCAATGGTTTGGTATTTTTTACTTATTATTTCTCAAGAAGTTCAACAAGAACAATCGTTCAAAGAGCTGAACTCATTTTCAGCCAATCAGACCACATTGTTTGTGATGCTATTGTTAGAAGATACGAGGTAATTTCCCCCCACGTTTTAACTTTTTAATTTGTTTTGTATCATGTTGCTTCTGTGCCGTGTAATGGTTTCACTTGTATATAAGTGAAAATTAATGCCTCTGTGTATCTTCATTACTTGAGACTAATTATATTACGCCACAATGACCTACACATAAAAGAAGTGTGTCATGAAAAAAATAATTTCAATATATCAAAAGTCAAAACGTGAGAGCAATGTTTTCATCATTACCGCCCGCATCCGAAGGATGGGGGAATGGGGGGAAGGTAATAGTTTCAGTTTGTTTGTCAATTCACAGGGGTTACTCAGATCAGACCCATAGCCAGGGGGGTGCTCAGTCCCACAGCCAGGGGATACTCAGTCCCACAGCCAGGGGTACTCTGGGTACTCAAGGGGTACAGTCCCTTAGCTGGGGGAGGGTTACCCAAGCCCGGGGTACCCCCCTGCCCACCTGAGGACTGAGTACCACCCCCCCCGTACAAGTAGGCTACGCAGCGGGCGGTATGCCTCTTGCTTTCACGCTGGAGGACTTCCTTGTTTTCTACACAAAGTTGAGAATAAGATCCAACTAAGGAACTGTATGATGCCCTCAAAAACGGAACCAACGGAATTCTTAAAGTAACCATGGAGCCATAATAAATTGAATCAATTTCATTCCCAAGTAACGCACAGATTAAGTTTCCTCAACATTCCAGATCAAACGAGTCGAAATAATTCCGTAGTCACACCTCGACACCAAGAAAGTTGGAATAAAGTTAAAGAAGTTCTTGATGATGGTGGTTTCCTGTCCTTGGGTCTGTCAAACGCACCGGAAGAGGTTCCAGACAGGAAGTTGATGTCATCAGTGTTAGGAGAAAACTCTACTCTATTTTTTCTTTCCATTGAAAAGAACGGAAGGTAATTTCCATCTAAATATATTTCCCAATCAATCAAGTGGCACTCAACTTGAGCCGGTCGCGGTGGCGTGTATGGTTACTTTGCAGTAGGTCTCCCGCTCGAATCATGGCATCCTACATCTGCTACATGCATGTATGGAATGCGACTGGCTGCCATTCTGATCACCAAGAGGTCAGCAGGTGTCGCACCACAGGTGAATCTGAGGAATCCGTTGTGTGCAGGTGAGGAAGCATGCAAGCGAGGGATCCACCCTGGCTTTGAAACCCAGGGCGGACGAATACGGACCATGCAATGACTCAGCATCTGAGTTCAAAATGATGCGTAAAAATATGCTGCCACATTAGACAGATCTGTTGCTTGAACGTTTGTGTTTTCATTTGTGGAAGGAAGAGCATTAACTTATCATGAACAGGCATCAACAGAGTTTCAAACACCTAGACTGACGTTTATTTTTGAGTAACCTTTCCAGGAAAAAATATCCTAGTGGCTTGATGACCTTTTCACCAATGATGTTAAAGCATTGAATATGCCGTGTGAAGTAGTACAACAACAGAAAACAAGTGAAGAATAAAGGTCCCTGAACCAACAAGTGTAGCATCAGCTGTGAGAATTACCACAGGACAAGTGGCTATTGATTCTGCATCAGGGACAGAGGTGAAAACAGAGACTAAAACAGACTGAGCTCTGAACAGGATTAAAATGGGTCGATGAGATGCTGTTCTCGCCACATGCTTTGGCCAATAAAAGAAGTAGACGATTGTTAAATTGCTAATTTGTTCCCAGTAAAGCAGATACTAGGAAATACCTAAGACTTTTTTCTGTCTTTGCTTTAAATAGACAGTCTTTAATTTGTTCAGATTTTCTGATTCTTCCGTTGTTCTTCCTTCATTTCCGTGTATTTCAAGGTTATGAACTTGACTTTAACAATGTTCTCATTCTCCCCCTGCCGTGACAAATTTCCTTCCGTGAGGAAAATGCGGTGGATAATTTCGGGTTTGTGTTTGCGTTTAAGTTAGCGTTTGAGTTACATTAATGTAACGGATGACAAATCGTTACTTCTCGCTTGTCAGAGAAAAGTGACGATTTAGCCGTCATCATTATTGACATTTTTGGTGCCAAATCGTCACTTTTCTAACATTTTTTAAATATTATTGTCTTTGGTAAACGTGATGATTTATCTTTCGTCACATTCACGTAACTCAAACGCTACCTCAAACGCAAATACAAACTCAAGCTGAACATTCACATGAAATGCGACAAATTTGTAGAATGCCAATTATTTCTTATTGCTAGCGAGCGCCTATGTGACGGACCTAGACCGGATTCAAAACGGCGGGAAACGGGCTGGTAATGAACACGCAACCGGCGATAACAAGCGCCAGTCCATCTAAAAATAAACTTCAGCGCAATTTGATTGGGTGCGCAACTCATTGACCTTGTCCGTAAAGCAAGAAACTTTGCGTGCATCAGCTGCACTGTAAGTGTGAATCTGTCCTTTAATATCTTTTCCTTTTGTCAAGTTTTGTGAATATAGGCCTATTTTCTGAGGCATTGGCGGCTCTTGCTTAAGTGACGCCTTCCTATTCTGGACTACAATTTCTTCATTTTTGGTGCGCTTTTCGGAAAAAATTAGTCAAATAGTAGTGTCCACTCGACGCCCCCTGGGAAATCCTGGATCCGACACTGAGAGTCCATGATACCCGTGTTAAATTTACTTGAGACAACTTATTTGTAACATCAAAGAACCAAGGGTCCGTTCACAGTGTGGTTTTCAACAAAGTGGGCACAGAACCCAATCTTCGCGAACGCGAACCAGTCTATTTCATGCTTTCTTTATGTATCTTACATTGTAATAAAATCTGTTTCTTTCACCTTCGACCAGTCGGAATGAAATTTATGGAAGCTGGATTTGTATAAGTTTTGAAAAAGTCTGCGACACCTGGAAAAAAAGTTACTCTGAAATCTGTAAAAACATACTGCATGACATTTCTATTACAAGTTCGAAACTTTGTGCAGGTGTTTAAAAACCTAGATTATTCCGCGGATACTGAAAGTCAATTTTAACCGTAACTAGCTTAAGTGAGTTAATAAGTCGTGTTGATTTCTGAACTAGTAGAATGGCATTAAGTAAAGTCTGCGTGACATCCACATAACCAGTCCGAAACTTTACGTAGGCGAAAAACCCAGATTGTGGACCACAGTTTCAACAATAGGAGAATTGGCCAGTTTGCACACGATTTCGGCCTCTTAATTCAAAAGAAATCTCTTAATTACCAAAATTATTAGGGCCCGTTTACACCAAACATCAGCATCAACCCAGAGTCAACGCTGCGATGACGCTAGTGATACAGCTCTTATTGCTGAATGGAGTCGCTCCAAAAGTGGTTGCAACCCCATTCTGGATTGACTATTTGTTTGCATTATTTTCAATGTGAACTACTGTATGTTGCAAGCGTCAGCGTAGTGTTTACTCTGCATTGACGCTGATGCTTGGTGTAAACGTGCCCTTATGTTGTATTTGGTAGATAGGTAGTTGAATGCTCTTATGGCTTGTTCACATACACAGAGACGGATACGGATATTGGTATGGGGCCCTCTCCTGTGTTAAATCCCCGGATCCATCTATGGCTACAGTTGTTTTATGCAGAAAGTCCACGCTGCACAGAAACGGGGACAGATGTCTGTCCCTAAATGGATACTGTACCCATCTCCGGACCGGAGTCCATCTCCGGACAGGGGATCCGTGTATGTGAATGAGCCAATAGCTTTTCTTCTTCCCAAAAATATCTGCTTAGTTAAAAAAGTTGCTCAAACATTTAAGTAATTACTTCAAAAGATTATAATCTGATTATAGCTAGAATAATTCTATCATGAAGACATTCAGGCAATTTATCTTCAGATGTGTTAGAATTTCTTCTAAATTCTGATAATTTTGAAGAAAAGAATAATCGCATAACAGTCGGGGTTTTTCTTTCAAAATTTTGATTGAGACCAATTTGACTAATCCATCTCCAGAAAGATAGATGTCCATGAGAATCCATTTTATCTCAGAAAAATCACCTTCTACAATATTTGCCCCTTGCACTGGTCACTAATGTACTCATGGTGACATCTCCACACTCATTTGTTTCAAACTGAAAACAATTCATAATTAGATGTCTATAACTTAAATTGGACTAATTTGTACAAAACGAATTTTGAAGCAACTCGAGTAAATGGTTGGGGTTTTAATACAGGGTCACTAATCTTTTATAAAAAAGGTGCATGTTTTTTTTAAAAAAAATTTTTGCAGGACACTTGTCCTTTTGTGGGGCCACTGATACCCCTGTTTTGGACTTCTGGTGACGTCTGTCCTGGGTTTCAAAGCCAGGGTGGATCCCTCACTTGCATGCTTCTTCACCTGCACACAACAGATTCCCCAGATTCCCCTCTGGTGCGACACCCACCGACCTCTTGACGGCCGGCATGGCGGCCAGTTGCGTTCCCTACATGCCACATATGTAGAAGAGATAGGATGCCGGGATTCGATCGAGAGACCTCCCGCACAGTGCATGTTAAATACAGTTGAAAATAATGAGACTATTTTGAGTTTACATCACCATATTTCAAACACATGTGATTCTTCTTCAGCCAATTCAAACCATAAAACTACTAAATATAACAACAACACAAAAATTTATGGACAAATTAAGAGCAAAACGATCACTTATTCTTGTTGTGTCTGGATAAGGAGTGGAAGCCACCTGCACTGAAACCTTTTATCTCTCTTAAAACCTGGTTAAATCACTGGGTTTTAAGTGCAATAGAGGAGTTAGATCTGTCCATAAAGAAAATTCTCTGTAATAACTACTTCAATTGCTGTTGTTCCAGCAAATTGTCTCAGAAGTTTGGACTTTTTTGTTTTGTTTGAAACCTTAAAATAATTAATCATTTGTTCACAGGGTTCAGCAGAATAGATATTTTTAGAAAATATTACAGTGACAGTAAAGGAAGTCGTGAGCGTTAAGGACCGCTCACACTTGACGACAACGACGTGGAGATTTTTGTGGCATGGGTTGCGTTGTCACCAATATCACTGTTCAGACTTGATGACAAAGACAAAATAATGCATGATTGCCACCCGCGTACGAAGTACAATGGGAGGTTATGTTTTCACAAATGTTTGTCTGTTAACAGGGGTACCCCCTCCTCCAGGACAGGAGAGCCACGGATGGTACGCCTCTTGCGGTCACGTAACAGGACTTTTTTGTTTGGTAATATGTTCATTTTGTTGCAATTAATTACCATTTTTGGTCTGATAACACTAAAAAGCATCGATTTTGCCAGCAACACTTTTGATCTTTTGGGGGGAGGTGGGGATAATGTCCCCTTCGTCAACAGCCAAGCGGCGCAAAGTGGATATACTTACGCACACGCACACGCACAGACAGACAGAGATACGCACGAGTATTAATACCTCACCACATCAGCTCAACCCATTTTGAGAAAAGCCGTGATTTCTGGCGGCAAGTGTAAATGGACCCTTGCTAAAATGCTTACAATATGGTGTGACCTGGAAGCGGTGAAAGACTGGTACCAGCAGTGTCAGCGACGTGTCTCTAGACTAAGCACGCTCTCTTACTCTGTCCTCTGGAAATGACTGAACAGCTCGGCTCGGTTCGGTAATGGAACGATTGTCCCGCGGCCTCCAATTGGTACGGCGACTGTTTTAACCATTAAATATTGATCATCAACACAATATTAAATCTAAATTTCTGTTATTCCATCCCTGGCTAGGACCAGGACAGGGTACCCAACATCCCGCCCCGTACCTTACCACGTCCCACCTCTCCCCCCAGCCAGGACAGGGTACCCCCCATCCCCTCCCACCCCACCCCCGTCAGGAAAAGTCCTCTTGCATTTTCACGCCTGTGGACTTTCTTGTTAAGTGAAAGTATTTGACAAGAAAAGAAATGTGAATTAAAGTAAAGAAATTGATATTGATATCACGGTATTCATGGATCCGATGTAACGTGGTGTTTAAATTATCACAACAAGGATCTGTCAAACTGATGCGTCGTCAAAGTTGAGGTGTGCTTCCACATCACGTTCATGGTTGCCAAACTGAAGTTAGTTGAGTTTTTTACGATAGGCGTTTCTGTCAGATTATCTGACAGATCTTTACACACACAGGGAAGAGCAAAAAAAAATCATCAAAAATTGCCCCCAGTTGGGATTGAACCTACAATCTCCGGATCATCATACCAATACTCTACCAAATGAGCTAAGTCAACATTCAGTTGCCAGATTGAATCTTCATGGCCTTTGTAAAAACATGCTCCAATATATATATGTGAAGTGGTGCATGAAACATAGCTCACTTCAGAAATCTCCTGCACAGCACATACCCATCTAGCTCAGTTGATAGGGCATTAGAGAATATAGGGCCACTATGGCGGAGTAATGACTTAATCACCCCCATTCAGGGTGATTACGTAATTGCTCCTCCATAG
>JBCAUG010029387.1:0-10329 GCA_038406175.1 Haplosyllis leylae
CAGCAAAATTCCCTGTGTTTTCCCTGTCTGGAAAAAGTAAGAGTCAAATTCCCTGTTTTCCCTGTTTTCCCTGTTCCATGGCCACCCTGTTAGAAGCTTCTAAACCCAGGTTTGTAAGTGCCAACTTCAATACTTGTCTGGCATGATCTGGAGTGACAGGAGTGCCATCACTAAATATAAATAATTGCTCCTCATCTTCATCATAGCCTCCTCTCCAGGTCAAATACTGTTTAGTCAAAGCAAAAGGACAGAAGTATCTCTTCAGATATTGTCCTGATTTTTCAGCTCTATTTGAAGTTATACATATTTTCTGTGGTCTCATGCCAGTGTCATGTGTTTTGGAAGAGTACAATACTATCATGATTTTGTCCTTTCTATGAGCAGCATGAATGTTTTTTGCTTTTATTACATGGTCACTCTTTGTGACTTCACCAGCCCTCATTAATCCATAGTATGCTAGAGCAAATAGAGTTTGGTACATTAGCTGAATGTATTGTTGACCAGTATGGTGGAAAATCCTCTGTAACTCAAATAATATCATTTCTAGAAGACTGCACTGTATGGGAAGTCTGGTTCTGACAGTGTCATTCACAATCTTGCAGGCCTTAGTGATACTAGGAGAACTCTCTGGTCATCCCACGGGTAACCATCATCAACTAAGGTTTTCTTAATGGCAGATACATAAGACTTCACAGTAGAGGATTTCATGCCTTGATCAATTTTGTAACCTATGAACAAGGTGACTCTATCCTCCCATGTATGTGGTTTAGAATCTAACTGGATAACAAACTTATTAAATTGTCTCCATATCCTGAGGTAGCTTCTGGAAGTAGATGATCTAGTAGATTGTCCAAGTAGTCTGTTGATTATGAGTTGAAGACTCCTAGTTGAAATTCTTGAAGAATCTGAAGAACTGACATTGTCACTTTTGCATCTTTTCTTCTTGTTGCCTATGGTGAAAAAGGGCAAATTATTTTAACCAGATTTTTGTTGTGCGCCAGATTGCTTCTGGAATCTTTGTAGGCCATTCATTCATACAATCTTTTGCTAAATTCCTGAATCTTTTAAAATCTAATCTAGATAATGCATCAGCTATCCCATTATCTTTTGTAGACAACCATTCAGCTGACAAATTCACATTTTGGTTGAGACACTCCAATACAATTATCCTTATTAGTACCATACAGCTTTTGCATGATGTTGAACTTTTGTTGATCATCTTGCATACACTCTCATTGTCACAATGCAACTTTACAGAACAGTTCTGAAAGTTTTTGATCCATAGTAGAACTGCCATAGTCACTCCAAACAGCTCCAAATATTCAATGCTGGGCTGGAATTTTAGCATCCATTGCTTGTCCCATTGGCAAACAGTCCACTCCTTTCCACAGTAAGCACCAGCACCTTTAGTAACACAGCCAGATGCATCTGAATACATCCCAATATCTTGGGCCATTTTTTGCACTGTGTTGATAAAAGGCATGGAGAAGGTTTTTGGTTGGGTGAGAAAATTTTTTCCAAATACTCAAATCTAGTCTAACATCTTCAGAAATTCTGACATGGTGGTGAGGTAGCAGTGTGCCACTTTTAGTTGCTGTCAAGTTGTATAACCTCCTAACAAAAGCTCTTCCTGGAACAATGGCTCTACATAGGAAGTTTAAAAATCCTGCAAGTTTTTGTACTTGTAATACTGTGACCTTGTGGTTTCTTTTATTCAAGAAATATTCTATCATATCCAATGCTCTGACAACTTTGTCTAGAGGAATACATATTAGTTGGTTAACTGTGTCAATCAATAACCCCAAGAAGGTTAAGAGTGTTGTACCCCACACTGTCTTCTCTAATGAGACTGGAAATCTAATCCATTCACATATCTGGAGAAATTCATACCTGACAATCACACATAGCTTTTCTGAAAGCAGCAAAGAAGAAATCATCTAAGTAGTTCACCAGAGGTTTTCCAGTTCTACATGAAACTAAGAAAGCCACAGAGTTAGAAAACTCCTGGAAAATGGCACAACTAATTGAAGCACCAAATGGCATGCATTTGTCCACAAAATAGTAAATCTTGCCTGATATAGGATGAGCACACTTCAAAACTAAGTATCTCCAGGATTCTTTATCCATAGGTATATTTCTGAATGCCATAGACATATCTGATTTAGGACAGCTACAATTTCTTCTTGCCTTTTTGCATAGTTCCACAGCTTCTAGGAAATCAGGGTAGTTGACAGAGCACAGCTCATCAGGTATTCCAGAGTTTACTGAGTCACCACCTCTAGGGTGAGATAGGTGGAAGATAAGCCTTGTCTTCTTTCCTTTGTCCTTAGGTACCAACCCTATGGGGATTGAATATAACAGCTGAAAGGAGTATTCTCAAAAGGACTAGCATATCTGGCAGCCTTCACTTCTGTCATTACTTTATTCCACAACTCAATTTTGCTGCCCACTGTCAAAGGGAGATTTTTTGCAGTTTGTTGTATCTGCTTGGGTCCATTGTAGTTGAGTGAGAAACCTTTCTTAAAGCCTTCTATTAAGTAGTTTGTCTTCTGTGAATTATAACCTGCTTGATTTAATAGATCTTCATACTTCAAGGTATCCACTGGAGTCACAATATCTTCAAGGTTATAGTTACTAAATTCCAAGACTTCTGGCTCTGCAAAATTAATTATTATTTGAGACTTTTTCCTTTTTTCTTCAATCCATTAATTGCCATCTCTTTGTCTTTCTTGTCTAGTTTTTCACAATTAACTAAACCATGATAAGGTGAGTCACAATAACTACACCTCTCAATGAATTTACAATTTTTTCCAAACTTGCACTTATTCCCCTTGTTGAAGCTCCAACAGTAGTCATTCTTTCTCCTGTTGCCAGAAATTTTATTTTGGAACTGCTGACCATTGTTGGTTCCAGAAACAAAACCACCTCTTTTGTTATGCTGGTTGGTTAAGATGGGATTTGACATAGACAAATTCCACATCTGATTGTAAGTTACTGCCCAGCTTCTTGTGGGGTTAAACTCCATCAGTTGTCTGAATATTACATCATAGTGGTACACATTATCCCAGTTGTAAGACAAAGAAGCAGTATTGATCACTGAGATATATTGCCAAATTTCTCTCGATCTATTGGGGTTTTTACTACAATATATTGTCGCATATATGCGGAATGCCTGCTCCCAGCATCTGAAGCAATTTATTCTAGAAGTTTTGTTTGCTGGAACTAAATAGGTGTTGCCTTCCCTTTGCACCCATTCTAGCTTAGTTTCATTTGAATATTGCTGGCTGAAATTCTTGTCTTTAGGCAAAAGTTTGTCTAAGTCTACAAAACCTCCCCTCTCAATTTTCTGCTGTAGTGCTTGATCAATGTGGCAAGTTAGATGGAAAAAATCATCATCTGATAAACCTAAGCCTATCTCTTAGTCTGCTCAGCATTCTACCATCAACTGGTGTATTAAAATGAGGAGGACAACTCATACCTGCTGGTGTATTCTCAACAGCAGCGCGAAATTTCTCCGCTTCAATTACTGCTTGTTCAGACCTTCGTTTTGCCTCTTCAAATCCAGGTGCTGATATAGTTGATTTCACTGGTGGAGACGGTGTAGTCCATGCTTCATGTTCCAGCCTTAAAGTATCTACAAAATTTGAAATTTTTTGAATCAGACTACGTTCTTCAACATTATGCTCTGAATCCTGCAAATCTGTTGAATCAATCTGTTGAGATTGATTAAAAACAGGTGATTTAACTACTTCACCGATCCTTCCATTTACGACAGGTCTGTTAAAAGCTATCTCATTTCTTTTGATTAAATTCTTTTGCAACACTGGGGCATACACTGTTGTATCGGATGGAGATTTAACAATGGTCTCCTTACCTTGTGCTTGCATTTTGGGTTTAAAGTTAGTCTTCGGAGTTGTAGGGGTCATAGATGTCAACACCCTGGAACTACTGGTCTCACCCCTCTCCTCAGCATTAGCCATCTTGATTCTCTCGTCTAACATTTTATTCAGCAGTTTCTTCAAATGAGGATTACTCATGATCATCTCCTCTTCATTCATAGAAGCGGAGGTCACCCCAAGGATAATGGCAGAATCTGTAGACATTTGTGAGTTGTCTATCTCCTTTCCTGAATCTAGTTTCACTGGAGAGGAATTACTGTTTTCCATCTCTTCATCGACCGATCCGTCCATACTATTGATTTCACAGTCTTCGTCACGACTCAAGACATCTTCGTAATCCAACTCTTCCTCCTCTTCTGAGTTGACTGTAACCTGAATACCATCAGATAATATATTAATATTATGTGCATTCGAATCAATCACTGATTTGTCTAAATCCCTTCCACCTGCTGGTTTTGAGTTTTTAGACTTAGTTTTTCTTATGCATGACATAATCTTCGAAACAGGCCCAGATCTAGTTTTTGTCCCCTCCACAGATTTCTTACACGAAATCCTTTCAATTCTATTGGTATTTTCTTCTTTATCAATCATCTGTGCACTATTATTGATTGATTTACTATCTTTTTCCCCTCTTTTGTCAAAAGCTTTAAAGTCTATTTTTCTTTTAACTCGGGTAAACCTTTGGTCATTCGAGTTGCTATTCAAAACTTTTGACATGGTGACTGTAGATCTAGTCCTTTTCTTTGCGACAAAATTTTGATCAATTTTACTGCTATCACCTACCATAGGCGCAGCCTCAACGGCATTTTTTTGGTGCCTCCAGGAATTGTGAAACACTTTCACAAAAATTTAACTTGTAGCGAAGTCTTTTTCACTAATTTTATTACAATTTTCTTTAAATTGTGCGATTCATGTTTGTTTACAATGATTTGAAAAACCAAAGTAACCGTTACGACGTCATCACGCCAGTACTAGTGACGTCACTAGCACGTGAGATTTGGCTCCATTATCACACGTCTTGTCTTAATCTCCTGGCAAAACACATTTCATAGTAATGAAATGAAGCTTTCTGTTTCTTCCATAAGCATAAAATTTCTGTTGCGGATTTTGGAATACTAAGCTTTACGATGGCCATCACAGTTGTTTAATTATGGCAAAGTAATTTAGTAACACAACTAAGAAATTAGTGTCTAGGCTCACTCTATCATGGAAAGCGCATATATATATATATACCCCACCTCTTGTACATTTTCTGGATGCTTGGGAGGAACGTACTCATCACCACTATTGTATCCAGTCTCAAGTTCCGCTTCTGTCTCCTGTGTCATCTCGTTTTGCTCTGGTTGCTGGGGATTCGGCGGTGAACATGGTGGTCTTGTTGCCGATGTTGAGGCAAGAGCGCTTCTGGTGTGCGTGTGTGACGACGGTCCAGCTGGACACGTTTGTCTGTGCTTCCGTACAGTCCGATGTGGAGAGGATCTGTGTCGCCTCTTGTTGTGATTTACAACTGTCTCGTGAGATTGATTGTTTGGCGGTAGCCACCTGGGTGGTGAAGCTGGGCGACGTGAACGTTCGTGAGTATGGGAATGTGAGTGCCTATCACTAGGAGTGTGTTGAGTATGTTTCTCAACCTTCTCCCCTTCACCCTGCAAACATTTCAACAAGAATTGCCGGTGTTCAACAAACCAAATCTAGCAGGACTTTCCAGTTAAATTTACCAATGTTGATAAAATTTGCCGGAGTTCAACAAAATGACGTACTAGATTTCACTTTGTCTAGATTTGGAGTTGTACTATGTAGACAAACTATTCCAATTTTGGCTTAATTTGGGTGGCACAGTTCTTCAAACCCATCACCTAGTCAACATGTGAAATTTAGTCTCTCATTGTAACACACTTTCCTATTGGTTAAAACTGGTCATGTGCTTTTCTTTTTGCTTGATTTCACAGGTGAAATCTAGCAAGGCTAGATTTAATAAAGCGAAATCAAGACAGCTAAAATGCTAGCTTGATTTCTTTAAAAATGATAGAATACTGGCTTGATTTGATGTTTGTTGAACATTGTATTTTTAAATTCTGTAAATTAAACTGGAAAGTCGTGCTAGATTTGGTTTGTTGAACACCGGCAAATGTCTCATGTGAAATTAAACTCAACTTTCTACTAGATGAATGTCATATTTTTTGTAGGTATGATACTCCTGGATTTTTAAATTGACCAAATTATAAAGCAACTGTACTTGTCAGTAAGAAGTTGCGCATCACCCTATAAACAGAAAAAGTAGACAGCTTGCACTCTTTCATGGCCTTAAATTATTTACTGCAGTTAAGTTATGGCCCAGGGACCAAAATCCTACAAATATTCAGCAATGTTATCGTAATCAACACTTATACAATGGAATATAGTAACGGAGTACAAACACAATTTGACAATTAAAAACCTTTCTCTTTTCGATTACAAGAGCGTAATCTTGTTTTTCTATCATTCTTTCATCTTTTTATAGTCTGGTCATAAGTGTCAGTTATGCAGACTGCATTAGGTACAAAGTTCAAAACCGTTCTTTTATTTTACAATAAACTATTTCGTTTTCTTCTTCTTATTTCTTATTCTCCGTTTGCGTGAAATGCATATTTTGGCTACTTACGATTCCAAGCCCTTGGAAACTGGAGTGTCTTCTGTATTGTTTGCCATTAAGAGATTCATTTGAAGCTCTTTGCGTTTGAAGCTCTGGAGTACTTGGTGCTGAAAATCCCAAAAAATATTTAAGCTTTAATAAAAGTGAGATTCAATAGATAAAATCCCTTCTCTTCATGTCTCGTCTCCATCAGCCTAGCAAGTTTTCGCATGTGGACGAACACAGTTTGTTTTTTTTTCCAAATGATGGAAAATGAAACAATGAAAAGTATACTCAATATTCATTAAATACACCAAGCAAAATGAAACAATTTTGGACAACTAGATTAATAATGGAATATTTTGCCTGCAACCATGAACAAGCGAATTGGTGAGTGTTGTCCAAAATCAAAAAGTTTAAGAGAGTCAATGTGCAAGGCATCCGAGTGCACCTCTTCCTTCAAATTATCATAATATGTAAACAAAGATTATCTATTAAGCTATAAAGTGGGTTTACGACTATGAATGAAATTATTTAAATTGTTGAAATTAACAATTCGTATTAAGTGATCACACCTAATGTTATAATAGTACGAATAAGGGCACGTTCACATTTAGCGAAAGCGAACGCAAAAGCAAAAACGTTGTTCGATCAGGGCTGCAATGTGTTATTCACATTGAATTTCCCGACAAACCTCCGCATTCGTTTTTGCAAAGTGTGAGTGAGCCTTAAATGAACTTTTTTGTCACATTGATACCTTTCAAAAATAAATGCTAACATGAACCAAGGTGCGTGCTACACCGTGTAAAAATAAAACCATAAATTTTTTGCAAATAAAATTTTTAACAAAAATCAAAATCAAAATCTTGAAATGGGTGTGAATTAATTAGTGGAATAAAGGTATTTACGTTACCAAAGCAATTCCTGATTAATGTTTAACAAAACATAACTGACAAGGTTTCTTTTTTTTTGCGAAAAAACATTTTGTTCCAAATTGCCTGTTCAAAATATTGAAAGAGATGTATTCAAATGAAGCTTGATCAGAACCTCTATCGTTTACCACTTAGTCCACTAGTTGTTCTTTTTTGTTGGATATAAGATGCGGTAAAATGCAAAAGTCACTTTAATCTGACAGTATTTAATTTGGTTGCGGGATTTTATTATTTCAGAGGTAAAATGATATTAAAATGTGCAACAGGAGCGGTTTTCAGCTTCACTTTTGCGGAGTTGCAATTGGTTTTCAGCCAAAATGTATTGGCCAAACACTGGCAATTTTTCCACATAACCATCACTCAGAATTTTGCACTCAAAAGGCAACTTTTCTTGATCCAATCTACAATCAAAAACCACTAAAGTTTGCATTTTGCGCATGAATTTTAACCATAAAAACCAAAACACATTGTTTATTTAAAATAAAAAATATATGCATCCACATTCTATCCGAAGAACTTATTGATATTTAGTTTCCTCATTGAAACAGACAAGACTTTTCTTGATCTTTCAAGTATCTATTTAACAACAGTTTGAAAGCAATAAACAGGTGATAAAATACTGAATTCGAATATAAATGTATTCAGTGACTAAAATTATAGCTGTAATATTTTTACTGGAATGAAAATAAATAAATAGCTATACTACAGGTGACACAAATAAATTATATTAAACCGACAACGAATTATTTCGGCTCATAGCTTAAAATAAAATGTTGTGTGGTACTGTAATGTAAGGCCACATGCAAAAAACCTGAAATGCAAGCAGTTTTTTTCGTTTACAAGAGTCAAGTCCAAAAGCATGATGAATTGAAAAAGGCACCAAATGTTACAAAGTTCACAAAACCTTCCAAGAACAACAAAACTTCACCAGAATGCAAAACGAGGGGAATGTGCCTACTTGTCCACAATTATTAGTATTTAAGTTTGTGTTGTCTTATATCTTAATTATTTTAAACTTATTCAATCATGGATGGTGCATAACGTAAGTTTAATGGGGTTGTTAACTTTTAGTTGGGAAATGAAAAATGTTCCACTTTACGTTTTAAAGAAATTTAGATTTTAATTAAAATTTAAAAATGAAAATAAAGCATTGTGTCTTCCTTGACAGGAAGACCAATTAGCAACCAACGATGACAAGCATTATTCTCCAATATTCCAAAAAATTGGATAAATTATTTTTCAAGGCAAAAAAAAGCATAGCAAGGCATAAATTTCAAGATGAGAAATTGGGACAAGTTAGGTAGTAAGTAGTGAACACATAATATTCAGTTTTACCCGCATTTACTTCTGGTTGGTTTGATCTTACCTTGTCTGTACCAGTTGTACTTATTATAATAGGATCCTTTGTAAAACACAATACGAGAAAAAGAGAAAGCATTCCTCTGACACAAAAGTTCCATTTCATTTGAGAGTTTAGTAGTATTTAGCGAGTCAATTGGTAAAACTTTGAATTTCAAAGTAACAGGGACTTTTTGAAATAAAATTGTTCGGAAAAAAATTAAGATAGATGTAATTGATTTTAACAGGCGTCAGAGTGGAAGACATTACATAATTTAGTTTTCTCTTTCGTAATACAAGGGGAATATATTCCTTTCAAGAACTGTCTTCATACATATTACATTATTAAGATGTTGTTTTGCATTCCTTTTTGTACAAAAACAAAATCAGTCATATTGTGACCACAAACAATAATCATTATTTAAATATATATGTCATTACGAAAACATGGTAAATTTCAAAATTACACCACCAACTGTACAATAAATAATCAAATGATTTACTAAATAAGCATTTGGTAGTTTTCTGTGTTAATTAAATTTGAGTCATTGAAAAAAAAAACTCATGAAATGTGAAAACACACACAGATGTTTCAAATTTCAAAAAGTGTTGAACATTGAAAACTATTCCGTGGTGTTATTTAGTTTGTGCAATAAATTGCTAAGAATCATTACAATATTAGATCTAACATTGTGAAGTGTGATTTTTAGATTGCCATGCTTGCACGTGTTTTCGGAATAAAGTATGCAAATCTGGTAGTCTAGGCCATGTAACATGTCAATAGTAAGCAATGGATTAAATTAATAGAAGAGTAATTCTTACGTCTGTATTTGGAGTAGTAAGCTTCGTCCACGCTGAGTAGGTTTTTCCCTCCTTGTTCCTGTTTGGGTGGGTCGTACACGTTGTACCTCATATCGATGGATTTCCTCCTGTGTGGAAATTGAGACAGTAATTTTGAAGTATCCGTTTAACTTTTCACAATTTATCAGTTGTTTTGTTTTCCTTTGCTTGTATTTTTTTCAAGAGGGGGAATGAAAGGAAACTAAATTTACCGTCCGGGAGTGTAAAAAGGGAGGCCGTTTACAATCATTGTAGACAAAAGCAATGGAGTGATCCGGCGGGAGTGATGATGGATTTTATAATTCTGAATTACTACTGATTATTGTTTGCGATTACCATCCCGCACGTAGTTTAGATCTAATTATTATTGCAGCAGTTTTAGTAGGGACCACCAGACAATAGCGCCGTTAGTAACTAAATTGCCGTTCAGCATTCGAGAAATTAAAGATCATGCTTTATTACCGCCCGCATTCCGGAGGAATGGGGAAGGTAATAGTTTCAGTCGTGTTTGTCAGTCCACAGGGGGGGGGTACTCAGGTCCAGCCGGGGGGGGGATACTCAAGTCCAGCCTCAGGTCCAGCTGGGGGGGGGGCTACTCAGGTCCAGCCGGGGGGGTGTACTCGGTCCCAGGGGGAGGGTACTCGGTCCCGGGGGGTACTCAGTCCCAGGGGTACTTGGTCCTGGGGGGGTATTTGGTCCCAGGGGGGTA
>JBCAUG010029398.1:0-10329 GCA_038406175.1 Haplosyllis leylae
GTTGAGATCTATGTCCAGTTAAATTTTTGTAAGAATCCATCCAGTATTAATGGAGCTATGGTCAATAATGTGCCAATCGCCCATGTGCCCCATTGCCCATGTGTCCCATCACCTATGTGCTCCATATCCAGAGAACACACAGTAAAATTTTTGAGCCAAAATTCCAATTCTAAGACCATATTCCGTGAGTTTGAAGTTTCCAGAAATTTAACCACATTGATGTGTATGATCAGCTGACTAAATGCTAAATAAGACCAGGAAGTCCAGCTGTTGTCTCCATGGCTCTTGCAAGGTCCACCCCATACCCATTCTCTTCACTTTGGTTGACTGACTTTGTGGCTCATTTTAAGACACTCCTAAGTATATTCTTGCCATTCTGTCAATACAGAAACATCAATGGGGACCCAAATAACACTCAAGAGCAGAGGGGAGCAATTTTGAACATTTCTCACTAAACAATTGAACAAAAGGCTAGGCCAAGAAAAGTGAATTCTATAGGGGTTCTCCAGCCCTTAAAATTCTTTAAAATTATTAAAACACACGCTAAATGTTATTTCAGTAATGTTTCAGTATGGAGTGTCACACTTTTTCTTCAAAGAAATTCACAGGACTAAAATAAAACTACAAGAATAATGCTTTCTTTACTGCTTCGATCAGTACTTCAAAGTCAATGATATGCAGTCATCATTTCGAATGGATATGCGCACATTACAGAACCTGTCTTTTGGGATATCGGTAGATTATAGACACAAAGGGTGATATGTACGAGTAAACTATTGCTCTTCTCTGCTTTGTAGACACACAAGACCGACGGGAGCCAAACATAAAATCAATTATACAACGAAGAGATAGTTGCCCTCTCTAGCCTTTCAATTTCATAGGTTAATGGCTCACAGAACAGAGAACAAAGACCTTTGAGACATGACCATTACCGTGCTTTCTACTGCCTTTGAAGTCCAATATTCAGTGTTAATCTGACTCAACAAAGAAGAAGACTACTTGAATTAATATATCCGAATAAAATTTCCATTCGAGGCCCCAGTCGGTTTGTAAAGCAACCAATCACATGCACGTCATGTCCACTGACCACGTTTGTTGGTTTACAGACCCTGTGGTTTGTTGCAAATAACAAAGTTTTGTTCAAGAAGAAACTTATATAAAACTGTAAAAATATATAAAGTGATTGAATCAAGAAAGGTATCCCTATCATTGAAAAGTTTTCTTGAAAATTACTCGCCATTTCAGTTCTGAAATGGTTGATTTTAATCTAAATGCGCTGGTGATATCGGGTTAGGTTGTCCACGACATTGACTGTCAAGAATTAAGGAAATAAATATCTGTTTCTATGTTCAAACACTTTATGAAATTAATATGTGCTGTGACAAGTGGGAAATAGAGGATCTATTTCAAACAAAACAATAGCTGTATTTCTTGTGTTAAATATCACTATTTTACTGTTCCTGCTTTCTTTCATTAACACTTTATTATTTAGACTCTGTATGAACCTGGTGAACTCTGTTTATTCAATCACTCAGAAGATCAATCAATAAAATATAGATATCTACTTACCATAGCAAGATATTCCCATTACCAGAAGCGATAGCAACGCCACAACACCTGTAATGAGAGGGAAAACTATCTGAAACGTGTTATAACCACACACTTGTTTTTCTGATATAAACAAACATCCCTTCAGAAAATTGAAAAAGATATTATAAAACAATAGAACAATTGATTAAACATTGTTGATTCCCGAACTCAATTCCATTTATCTGTTCAAAACCTCCATTTGTTGTACTTTGGAATAATCTAAACGATTACATGATAGCAGAAAACGCCGTTCTACTTTTACTTGAGTGATTATCATGGAAGGCTCTCAAAAACTTATGCAGTTATTATCCCGCAGTTTCAACAGGTAGAGACGCGTGACACATGAAAAGAAGCTGCAAGAATTGTCAGAAACTGTTGATTGGAGTCCCAGAGAGTAGGTTGACACGAAATATAAAGTACTCGCCAGGTAAAGCGAGTTTGATGTAATTTTTTACCGCTCCGTGTAACTTTCTGTGATTTCACGAAGTGCACTGCCAAAAACTATATTATTTTTGTGGCCAAACTCAAACTCAATCTTGAAACTCATACTCAAACTCGTCGTTACGATATACACTTGAATCACAGCCTGACTGATAGTCGTCAAATCTGGATTTTTCTCAAAATTGCTGACCCCTCAAAAGATGAACACAGACGACTTTTAATTTTTATTTCAGATTTGATATGTTTAAACTGTATGCCATTTCTCACAAGCTTTCAGTGCTTTAAAGCAATAAAGACATGCAAACCTCACTAAAGTTGGGTCAGGCTTTGACATCAGCATGGTTACGAATTACTGGAAATAACAAAAATGGCCGAGTTGCTAAACCATGCGAGTCACCTGGTGAAACTTTCACTATCTCCTGTTTTTAGTTGTCACTGTAAAACATTCAGTGAAGTATTTTGTTCAAAAGTCATCTTTCTTTCTTGTTTTTAATATCAGGCTTTGAGATGCATTGAGATGATTATTAAAAAGAAGGAAAGACGTGTTATTCTTCAACAGTAAGAAGCTCAAAACAGCTTTTAATCGCAGGAAACATCAAGTGTAGTAGGAGACGCATGAGCACAACAGTGCTCTACCATCATTTAGTTTCTTGCAGACAATGAAATATATCTGAGTCAGATAATTATTGATATGAAGAATATAGTTGTACAGTTGTGCAAATGTCCAAGAACGAAAGGTATATGTTTATTTGGTGAAATGCTATGTTGGCAAAGTCCAAGGCTTTTAATTCAATCAATATTGACTTCAAATGCACTAATTGCAAGAAATGAAATGTCCAAGGTTTTACTAATGGCTAATATTACCATTAGTAGCTTCAAATTTCTATGTTAATTATCTGTTGGATTAAAAAGGCAAAATAATAAGCAATATGTGACCAAAGCAATGATCATCAACGGCTGTAATGACATTGAGAAAGCATAATTAACATGTAACCAGGGTCAAAACGATATATCACATGCCCTCAATACGGCTGAAAACATCGTTTCCTTGAATTTATCCACAATGTATATTTTTTGTTTACTGGACTTTTTTATGAGTATTATTAACATATCTGGTATTGTAGCATCTTTACTGATCGATTGTCCTTCCATATAACATACTGACGTTGAAAGAAATCTATAAGCATTGGGAAAATTTTGTGTTATACAATGTTAATATTTATTCCATACACTGGTCTTACTTGATGAGCAATCTTTGCAATAGGTATTAACATGATATTTCATAAAGTTTTCCTGATGTTTGTGGATTCTTTCAAGGATCAGTATGTGATAGGACAAGGACAATCAATCAGTAAAGACGTTCGAATACCAGTTGTAAGTAAAACCACAGAAACCATGAAAGTTAGATTACAACGTAGAGTTACAAACAGGGTCATGAAACGGTTGCAACTTTGACAATTCTGGGCAAATCACTTCTCAAGGTTAATTCTTTATTCTACTTTAAAAAGCAGCCATTTAGTGTCTGGGTCTTGTGTTACACAAATCAAATTCAAAGAAAGAGTCTGTCCACTTTGAAGGCAAGCAGGCTTTCCACAAAGTGAACATTTCAAGAAAAGGAAACACTCATATCTGTTAAGACGCAGAAATCAATTGTTCCCAAATTGGAACTAATTTAGCCGAACGCTGACGTGTTACCTTCCACAGGCCATCCAGCATTGGCAGTTAGTACAGATGTATCCTTTTTTCACATTTTTAAAATTATTTTCAAAAATGATTTGTAGAAGATTCTAGATAATAACCTGTGCGAGTTAGACAAAATAGCATGCTGTTTCACTTTTGTCTAGACTGTGTAGGTCCCAGCGGCGGATCCAGAATTTCCCAGAGGGGGACGCCAATCCCTAGGTGCCTCCAGCCTACTATTTGACTAATTTTATTCCAAAAACTGTATAAAAATGAAGAAATTTCGGTCAGGGGAAGCGCGAGTCCCTTGTGTCCCCCTACATCTGCCAATGGTCTGTCCTTTAAATGAGAACAATTACAGGATTCTCCCATTTAACAAAGAGTAATATTGCAATACATTTGTCAGCGTATTAGAGGAACGTTCACAAAAAGATTGCTGTTTTGTACTGAGATCAGTGTGTCTCAGAGTGAAATGTACCGTTCTAGTTGTATCAAGCAGAATTCATAGTAATAGGATTAATTGAGCAGGAGACAATATCCGATTAATGAATTTGTTGCTTCTGTCAGACCAGGAAATATTGATGTGGATAATCGGCTGCCACTTGTTATTCACGGTGTAAAAAAGAAACAATTTGTGTAATAATTTGCTGAAACCCTTTCAAGAAACTTTTAATCCCCCCTTCGAATTGAATCGAGATACATACATTTGAGTTTTTCACAAATACGCGAAGTTGGCAATGATGGCATTACTGCCAACTTTGTATTCCACTATTTGCAGTTTTCTTCTTTATTTGCACCAACTAATGTTACTAAATATGAAATTAAAAATCAGGCAGTACACAAGAATCATATTTGAAGGCTACATACTTTACTAGACTAGTTTATTTTAAAATGGCAGAGCTAAAACAAGGTTGGCAATGTTGGCATTCTTGTATTGCGAAGAGTTTGTGAAAAACTCTATAAATTGCTTTTATATAATTCTAGCCCAGAAGCTGTGGTATAATTGGCAAGTAGAGGGAATGCTTATTCACAATACAAGCTCAGGAAAACGACATTATATTTCGGATGGAAATTAATGAGTTTTCCACTGACTGCATCATTCTGAAGATAAAAACAGCGTAACTTCGACATAGTGTTGACAAATGGCTGGATCAATTGCGAATTTAATGACGAAACCAAACGTCATGTATTTTCACACTTCAGATTTCATCTAACAGACTTGTAAGTAAAAAGGCATTTCTGTATTCAGTGGCCTACCTGAACCGTGAGTAATGAAGTAGCAGGTTGCTGTTTGCAAAAACTTTTTACTAGATCAAAGAATCAGTTAGCATGGTAAGTTCTGCACTTTTAACCTGAAATATAAATAAATGTAAAACTAGATTGGCAATTGATACAAACTAAAGTACCCGGGTGATCTTAGAAAAAAAATCTGAAATATCTGTAGAGATTAGGTGGAAGGATCAAGTTTTGAAAATGCATTGCTTCTGTGAGTGAGCTATTATCAATGACTCAAGAAAATTTAAGGCCAACAGGTGTCGGACAAATTATGTTCATAAGCCTGCATTGAATTGCCAAAACAGTACAGTACATTTTAAATGAAGACGAAAGTTTGAAGGTCCAACTTTTATTTTCGTCACCAACAGGACAAATAAAAAACGGAATTCAATGAACGAAGTTGTCAAACTGTTCATTTTTCACTGGTCATCAGCCATCATTAGCAATTATCGGTAAACATGGCCGCCTCGTTAGCCAGTGAGGTTTGTTGTACCAAGCATTGTTGAGGTGTTAATGAACAAAATAGCATTGTGAATTAGTTACCGTGCAAATGATTGGACAGACGAAAGTGCGATCATTTCTAGTAATGACTATGGTTATCTTTTAGCCATAACGGCACGAATTACGTTCCATAGATTAATAGCATCTGCACCCTGAAGGAACCCTGAAGAAAATTCGGACTGAAATGACAATATTAGTAATTTTTGACCTATTGAAGTCAATGGGTGGAATTTTTCTTGGATTTTTCCCTTGAAAAATCCACAAATATCTTAGACATCTGAGCATCCGCTTTGAAAATCATTACACAGTTTGAAAGGATTGTGGAGTGTGATTTTGTACCAGATAATATTTAAATGTAAATATACAGGGAATCAAAGAAATTTAACATTTTGTGTGACCACCCCTTTTTGTTGATCACTAATTTCTGACAACTGTGCACAAACTGGTTCAAACTGATTTAATCAATCACTAATTTCTGACTCTCCAAATGTTACTATTGCAAATCCCATTGAAGTTAGTTATTTCTGATACCCTGTCAGAAATTAGTGAAGAAAGTTTAAGTTGTCAGAATTACTGATTGGACATTATTCAGAAATTTTTTAGCATTGACTTCAAAAGGTCAGAAATTACTGATATTGTCGTTTTAGTCCGAATTGTCGGAAGTTCCTTCAGGGTGCTGTGATGCCAATTTGATCACTGACACACTCTTTCAATTTGATAGAAGATAACTCACCTGTGTTGATGTTAAATCTGTGACAATATAAAGAACATAAATCTGTACAATGTCATATTCTTGAAACAATCTTTTTTTCTGGAGAGAGAATGTTTGTTCTTCCTCAAAGCCAAAATGTTGAGTGTTCTTCACTTGGTGGATCTGCTTTATGCTAAAATTGGTGGTGGTATATCAGATCTTTCAGTTATTAGTTTTCGCCATACTTTCTGTCTATCCATTTGATTCATGGTAATGAGGAGAACTTGCTCAATGCCGGATTTAGTGCCATGGGCCACTAAAATTAAAATTCTGTCATGTCCTGCTTATGTTTTCAGTGACTCCTGGAAGACCTATGTACACAAAATTAAGTTTGTTCTGGAAGATATTTGTCACCAGTTTTGGTTTTCTATTACCAGTTGCTAATTTTGGTCAATTCACCTCCCCTCTGGTTAGCAGTCAGGGCATGCAGGTTTCATCCACAGGGGTTGACAGCAGTTGTTCATGGGTGGTAGTTTGTGCACTGGGTCACAGTTTGGGCAAAAGTAAGGAGGGCATTTTCACCTCCCCACATGGAGGAGTTCAGAGTGACAGGAAATACACCAGACTTCATATTTGAACACTTTATTGACTATTCAGCACAATTCACCAAAGATGACATTTGCTCAGCAAGAAAAAAACCTGCAATTACAATGGTCATGTTTTACAGTTTATAACAGCATCTTTTACTGCAAAAGTTACACTGCACAAATTGCAAGTTAATTTACATTGGAAATCAACAAATGAGGTGGCTGCATGGCTAACCTGTGGAAGTACTCAGAATAGCCAGATCGCATGAATCTAGTCATTCCAGGCCTCACAGAGCCATGGGAGGTCACCTCCTCACATACCTAAGAAGTTCCATTGCATGAGGTTAATGTGAATAGTCTGGTGTCCAGCCTGCCTTTCCTGAGGACCAATGGGTTACGCAGGGCTTTTATAGATAGGCAGGAGTACCACAATATTCACACCCAAGAAAATAGTTCCACTATTGGGGAGGAGGTAGAAATCACCTTTCTAACTCTTCCCCAGGTAGAGAGCCATTTTAACTAGGTTATGACTATGTTTCCAAGCACTAGGAAGTGTTTTAACCACACTTAGAGAACTAAGGGGGTGTAAATGAGCATGCCCAAGTACAGCCCAGACATGACATCATCACTTTGGATCCTGATTGGTTCACTCATACATCACACCACTCTGTCTAGATGTTATATCGTTTCATATGACAACCTCCTTCCAATTGGCTAGAAATAACCATCACAGTGATCTTTGAGGAGATGAACAGCCAAATGGCTTGTATGCACTGTGGGACCCAAATCCCAGGTTTCCTGGCCTTTTTAATACAATTGGGCTTATCTCCTCATAGCTCAACTCGTGACATATCAGATGCTACAACTGTTCACGTTGGTAATATCTTCCATTGAAATCTCCCTGGTTCAAGAGCCATGCAGGTGAATTTTCTGGATCCAATCCAATTCTACTTCAATTGTAAACACTGTGGCTCAATTAAAGGTTGAAACGACTTTTTCAATGAATCTGCAGAAGAATGGTCAATTTCTAATTCTTCATTTAGATCCTTAGGGCCAAGATATAATCTTTATTTCTTTAATATAGATTACTCAGAATTATGTGAGTTGCTAGAGTTGATTAGAAAGTCCTTGATTCATATTGTAGGTTCAGTTACAGGTTCCAAAACATTTGTCTTCCATGTTTTTTACCTACTTGTGGAATTCTTCTTCAAAATGTAGAGGTACCTTTCAAGTTCTAAGTTTTGCTGAAGTAGAGTTGTGTTTTTAATCTTAGTTTGTAAGGCTTCCCTGGAAACTTGCCGGATCCATCAAATACTCTACCATTACACAGAGGTAGAGAGGCGTGTACAGGAAAATTCCACCCTGACAGGAGGCTGTACACCCCAAGCCTTGGCAAGGGGTGTACAACAATTCATGGAGGGGTGGAATTTTCCTGTACACCCCGACCTTCCTCTGTGTTATGGTTTTATCCTAGACCCATATTTATGGAAAATTTCAAAAAGATATTTCAAAACTTTTTTTTACATGTTAAGGTAATCAAAAAATTCTGAAATTTTGCCTGGATCTACATTGTTCCAAAGTAGAATCACACACAAATTTTGATTAGAAAATTCTAAACACATCCCACCAATCAGAGGCAGTTTTACAACATCCCTGTGGAAGTTTCCATGAAATGGGTTGTACACCCCATGCAGGATATATAATGAGCTGTACACCCTGTTCTGCATATGTAATTAAGCTTAAATCAGCTAAAAATATTCTACCAAGGGTGTAAGGGTGTACAACAAAATACACAACTGGAAACATAGAATGAAAAGAGAGGCTCACACCCCAGTGTATGATAAAACATTGCATGTCACTCTTATCATTTCTTTTTTGCATGAGAGGCCAATTATTGTGTTTGTATAAATGGAAATGAATTTCTCATAAGGGTTTAAAGCTCTTACTCTATCCACTAGTTTTACTACAATATGCTTGTTTCCCTGATTGCCTTTGCTACTGGCTTCACTTTCTGGAGTTGAATTAGTTGAATACAGAAAAGAATTATTTTTCTCCAAGACAAAGCATAGCATACCCATCAGAAAGATTGTTTCTCTCAATAGAACATTTGAAGTATGTCTTGGCACATGACCTCCATATCAATTCTGTATTTCTTATCTTTTCATCACAGAATACACTTCAATTTTCCCTTTGATTTTGCATGGGATTTGTTCTCTAGAATTACATTCAAGGTTGTAATTCTACTTCTGAAAAGTGTTATGAATGTTTTCTATTGAATGCATTTACATTAGTGCCAGTGTCAAGCTTAAGAATCACCTTCTCAATATTTTTGCATGACGAACTAAATTCAGAGCTGAGGTGTATGCAAAGAATCGAATGGAACAGCCCTCAATATATTGTGGGAGTGAGGAGTGTGTATAGAATTTAATGGAAAAGCCCTCGGAGTAAGGAGTATGCAAAGAATTGAATGGAATAGCCCTCGGAGTAAGGAGTATGCAGAGAATTAAATGGAATATCCCTCGAAGTAAGGAGTATGCAGAGAATCGAATGGAATAGCCCTTGAAGTAAGGACAGTGGCGGATCCAGGATTTCCCAGACAGGGGGCGCCAACTCCTAAGGTGGGGGCCTCAACCTATTATTTGGCCAAATGTTTCCCGAAAACTGCATGAAAATGAAAGAAATTGGACCTAAAGAGGGGACCGAGCGTCCCTGGTGCCCCCTTAGATCCGTCAATGAAGGAGTATGCAGAGAATTAAATGGAACAGCCCTCGAAGTAAGGAGTATGCAGAGAATTGAATGGAATAGCCCTTGAAGTAAGGAGTATGCAGAGAATTGAATGGGAATAGCCCTTGAAGTAAGGAGTGTACAGAGAATTGAATGGAATAGCCCTCATACATTGTAAAAGTAAGGAGTATGCAGAGAATTGAATGGAATAGCCCCCGAAGTAAGGAGTATGCAGAGAATTGAATGGAATAGCCCCCGAAGTAAGGAGTATACAGAGAATTTAATGGAATAGCTCTCATACATTGTGGGAGTGAGGGGCTGTTCCATTGGTCCAGTTTATTGATTCTGGAATGTAATTCTAAACTAATGAATGTTTCTGAAAGAGTTCTTTGATGAACATTTCTACCTACTTATTTTCTTTGCCTGGATGTTCTAATTTTTCGCAGCCAAACATAGAAAACGAAATTCTGTGAGGTGATTGGCTTCGGGAGTTGGTTTCTTTCAAATTCAAAAACTATTGTAAAATTGCCAAATAAATCAAAGGAAACCCTTTTCTTTAATGTATTGAATCAATAAACTTTGTGAAAAAAAACGCAAAGTCTCTTTCTTTTTACAAATGCATCAAAAATTCTTGAAAGGATGGAACTTGTGTACAAGTTTCGTACAAAAACATGGTCTTTATGTACAAAGCACCGACTCAATGAATATAGGAAAAGTAGCCAACTTGCAAAACATGGTTTCGGGTCATTGCACAATCTTACGTGAACATGTTATCTAATGAGGACATCCTACTTCGACATTGACTTCGCTTCACAAATGAAGTTGACTAAATTTCCCTTA
>JBCAUG010029409.1:0-10328 GCA_038406175.1 Haplosyllis leylae
CAATGGGAGTGGCTGCTGTAGCCTCATAACATAGAAAGATTACAGCTTCGTCTCTTATTAAAGTGGGAAGCTCTTTGTCTATACCAAGACGGTGTAAGCATTTTTGGTGTAACTGTATGCCCAACTCCTCTCAGAATTATCCAGGCCACACATCTGTAGTGTAAATATGTGAATGTGTAATTCGATCATTACAGCTTATGCAGTCTATCTACAACATGAAGATGAGATTTCTCTTCAACAAAGCTGGAAGCCTTGTTATAGGGATCAAAACTACATGTGCATTGATCCCTGTTAGCAAAAGAAAATATTTAGTGTGCTCAGGTTTACGAAGCAACACGTTTAAGTTCTGTCATTAGGATAAAAGAAAAAAAACTAGTTTTTGCTCTTTAACCTATAGTTTTTGTTATTGACCCAAGACATTTTACGAAGGGCATTCAATAGGCATTAAATACCAAATTGATGCCAATACAAATGTCATTCCATTGTAATCCGTCAAATGAAAATTTTTCTTGGAAGTATATTTTAAAAAGTTTAGAAATATGCTCGCTCGTGCACGAAGTTGTTACGCGTATCCTTGTTTAGAGCCTGTTCCGCCTCCTAAATAGCTTTGCTGATTTGACATCCTCCCACAAATGCCACGTACGATACAGGCGCAAAATCAAGTGGGAAGCTTAGTAAACCTCCTGTTCTTTTTTGATACCTGTGGATCATCAGATAAGCACGGAAGTTTTCTTGGTGTAATATGAAATAAAACCATTGAAATAAGGAATTTTACAGTATTTTGCTTGTTAACCAGTTTTAGTCATTATGATAATGGGGGGAACGGAAAACACGGTAAATTTCACCGTTTTTGACCCGTGTCGTCCCAGTTGTTTCACTTTTACATCTCCTGGTTCCTGATTCAATATTTTGACTGTCGTAGATTGTTTTCTGGTTTTTATTTCATTTCCGCTTTTTCGGAAATATCACTGAACATTTGCCAACTTGTTTTACGTTGCTTTCAGTAAGTTGTCCATATTTGCGCATTATTTCATTGGACAAAAAAATCTAAAACAAATGTCCGCATTTCAGAAACAGAAAATGGTCCTTGGCACTGCTACTGAACAACTACATGTCTACGGCGTAAATATGTGCAAATGTAACTTGATCATTGCAGATCATGCCGTCTATCTACACGGTAAAGATGGGATTTCTCTTTCCAAGCGAAGTGAATAACTTTGCCATTCGGATCAAAACGGTGATAGAGAGATCACTATCAATGGAAGAAAGCGATTTTCTTTCACGATCATCTTGCGACGCAATGTCAAAGCTGTGAAATGCCGTTACAATGCCGATTTTTAAGCTCCGGTAGTTTTTAACCTTATCTTGTCCGCATATTTGAACGATGTTCGAAATTTTTTGTTAAAGAAAGAATGCACGAAAAGAAACTCATATTAAAATTTTCTTTATTGATTGCTCTGTGTAATTTGGCCCCAAGAAGGACCTGATATTTACAAGGAAATACAAGAACACCACAACCTATTACTTGGAATAGAAATTGCGGCCAATTTCATCATTGATTTTACATCATTACTTCGACTCGTGTAATCACTCTCATTGCTGCATTAAGCAATACTTGGAATTTACAAAAAATAACTCCTGGAATTGAACGGGTTTTTATGGGCGTGTAAGATCAATGGGTTATGTTACGAATTCGTGGGATATGTTTCTTAGGTTGGCACTACATAGATTTTCCACCTATTATCATCCATAAGGTTGATAGAAGGTGGTTATTTTTCGCAATTTTTACGGAAACTAGGAACTGGATGGATTGTGGGATGGTGTTTTAGGTGGGAGCTTTTATATTTGTCCTCTTTATTTATTTGTTTGAAATTCGGATGGATGTGAATAACATTAATTTATGCTTGTAATTTCAACTCTAACGTCAATGCAGCATTATTATGTCATTAATTTATAATGATTGATGAAGAGACATGTTAAAACCGATGTTCTTCCAAACTGCCATTTCCAATTACATGTAAGTAATTTAAAGGTCACGGCTGGAAACTATAAATACCGTTAAGAAACTGCCATGCCATTTTGAACTTTTTGATTCCATTGAGCGATTTTGTCAAAACAGCACATAATAAGGTATCAGACATTTGAAAATGTATTACAATTTCCACTCTTTTGAAGAAATAAAATGGTGTTTAAGACACAATGCAACAGAATAAATAGCTTAGTCTTTCATTGCAATATTGTAAGTAACAAAAGACCATTGATTACTTTAAGACATAAACAATGATTCAACAAGAATATCTCAATAGCAAAAAAAGAAGTCTTTGGATTTTATGGAATCCCTTTAAACAAACAAGACAATTATCAAGTACATAATGCTTTCTTCTGAGGACGCTTTGGCTTTTGCCCTCTTTGTGTGAACATTTTGGCATCAAACGTAATTGAAGCATAAATCACCTATGGCTAAATAAGGAATAAGTAATGTACCATAAAGGTGTCAAACGGCTAGATGTTCAAAGAAGTCTTTTCATCAGGCAAAAAGTGTTGTTTCTTTCAGTTGTATGAAAACGGTAACAGTTGTTGGAGAATTTTGTTTACCCAGAGTGTTATTGTTGTCGTTTTTTTCTTTGAAAGTTCAGATCCAAACATTGACTGCACTCAGGACATGACACACATGTTTGATGCACAGTTGTAATGTAAGTTCACCAATTGTAGGTAGAAGAATGTTTAGAGAACGATGGTTAGTCAGTACAGTATGCAATAACTCCACGAAGCCTGGGTGTAGAGAGGTGGAAGTATTACGCCTGCAGCGCCCTGTGTACATTGATGCCAGTCAGGTACAAACACTCTCACGCATTAAATCCAATAGGTAACATGCTAGTTGGTTGCACTGGAACGGGCATCAAGATGTAATCCAACAGCCACATTATCAGGCAACCTTACTCAAAGGTTACATCGAGTTCATCTAAGCATCCTGTTAACTGGCTTTCTTCGATTCCGTCTTGTTTAGTTTTTACACTGGATTTACAAGAGCAGCTCGGGAGAAAGTGTCTGAATTCAACCTCCTTGCCTGCTTTACAAATGTCTTAGTTCACCTTAGTCATACGTATTATTTCCTTTGAACTAAACAGCAAGGTCATTCAACAAATTTGTCACTGGAGTTTTTCTTCTAGGAATTTGCTAAGCTTTTTTCTATGTATTGCACTTCAGCTTGGTAGGAAATGGGTACCAGGTCCAACTACTGTTTAGTGTGTTTTCCTCTGTAGTAGTTTTTTCTCTCTGTTGGTTAGGTAACCTGATTCGAGAGGTTTTCACTGGAATTCTGATATCTTTCTCTTGCTGTTGTGTCTGTCTCTCCTTCATGGGCACACATAATGTCAATATCACTTGTTTGCTCTCTTCATTGTTGGACTTGTTGTAATAAAACAGCACCGGTTTGTTCTATTATGGAAAAGTAGAAAGAAATTGTGTTGAATAATAAATAAAAAGAGAAGTTCACAAAAGCACTGGGATCTGTGGGTTGGAGGACTAGATTGGGAGACAAGTGGCCTATCTTGATGAGAAAGTGGAGTCAATGTGACTGACTTTACACACCAGTCACGTAGCTTTGAGAGTTCTCGGGAGGAAAGACTTGTCAAATCTTGTTGCATGCTCACATCTCCAAACAAGTAAAGCCTATCATGGTGAAAGGCTCCTCTTTTTCTCCTTTTCATAATGCCCATTTCACTCTGGTTTCATATTCATGACAACAGTTAAAATGTTCAACCGTTTAAACACTGCTGAGGTTTACAATTCTCTCATTCACCGGTCACCGGACCGTGTCCAAAACAACATGGCAACAGATTTTTCCTTGTACAGGTGCAAATTGCGACAGTTCACTGGGATGGAAAGGCAATATGGACAGGTGAAACTGGGAAGTGGAGTCCCTGTCGTTCAGCATGCCACAACACATGCATAACTGACTTGAATATGGTCAAAGGTCCCTCATTGTTCAGTTCAATAAGTTTATCCCATGAGATGCCACGGGTGTAACGCGGGATGCGGACCATTTCAAATGTATCCAACAGGCTGTGTAGCATTCTAAAATAATCCGTGCAAATTTGAAATGCACTTTTACTTTTTAGCTGTTGAGGTGGAACCAACATTTTTTAGTGGCCGCAGGCTTTAAAGTCGAAGTTTATGTCAATTTAGAGTTAGCACCTCTCGGTTCATATAGCCCTCGCTCATTTCGTAAGTTCATACACATCACATTTATAGCATCAATTTGTCCATTTGGTTTGCAGCCATGATGACATTTACTATCTGTTTCCATGTTATCCCAATGTCAATATCTTTGGAAAAGAGCAAATCGGGTCACAGAACAATTTTCATTAAATGGCATTTGGTCAGTTCATTTCAATAAATACATAAATAACTATTAAGTATTTTCTAGGTTCAGGTCATTGTAGTTCACTTCATGTTTCTGACAGTACACTTATAAGGTTATTAAATACTATGTCCATTTCACCTAGGATTTGCCTGTCCATTTCCGTAAGCGTTGATCCTTTGTTGGTGTCATTACATGACTCGGTCATCTCCGAGTCAGAGGGAGGTGAGGCCGGTGGTGAACTTTCCTCTGAACTCGAATCACTTAAGCTGGCACAGGAGTCCATGTCCTGATCATAGTGGCTTTCGTCACTGTCCTCTTGGTGACCAGGGTCATCTGAGTCCCCACATACAGTCCTCATGAGGGAGTCGGACAGGTCGTCAGCCAGCTTCTCTACAGGCTCCTCCACGCAGGAGTCACTATCGAACATAGCAGATACCTTGTGTCGATGAACATAGTCTGTGTCGTGATAACTACTACTCGTGTTGGAGCATGTCAAACTGGATGGCGATGAAGGCAAATGAGAAGAGGAACTAATGTTTGTATTGGATTCATAATCCGCGTCCCCGTAGGAACATGAGTTTAATCTCTTTCTGTGAGCTGGCGGGGAGCTGTAGAAACAATCCTGTTCAACAGGACAGTCCACGTAGGATGAGAATGTAGACGGATAGTAACCGTACCCATAGCCATACCTCTTTTCCTCTCTCAGTTCTTTTTGCATTCGCTTTGTCATATTATTTATTAGGACGGAACGGCGCAGAAATAGCTCTGGGTCGTCAATCTGGCGCAGCTTCTGAATGGACATACGAAGTACCTTGCGCTTCTCGTCCCTTCTTTGTTTAGGTGTGTTGTGGAATGGTGAGATCCTCTTCGGGCGAGGATCGTAATCCTCTTCGTAGTCAATGAGTGAAAGTTTGCGCTTCATTGGCAAAGCTGGAGAGCTGCTTCGACTGGATTGGTGACACTGGGCTGGAGACCCCAATAAACAGGGGCCAGTTGTTCCACACATGTTGCTTGGAATTGGACTGCTGGAACGTGCAGGCACCTGTGGTTGTTGCAGCACACAGGGGGTGCTAGGCCTACTCAATGACGAATTTACTGGTCCCACTGCAGGTGTTAAACCAATGTTGTCTGGCGAAAGACTGGTATATCCTGGTTTGGGTATGGCAAGTTGCTTGAGAAAGCTTGAAGTGCTGATTGCTGATGAACTGCACGCTCGTTCAACTCCAGCAGTTGTTACACCTCCTCCTACAACGGCACTGTTGTTCAAGCCACCTGTCACGAAGATAAAAGAGATGAGATGTTGTTACTACGACATGGAGAGCATAAGGCATATTAAAATCTAGAGTGCAGCATACCGCTACACAACGACATGTGTTGTTCAGTACAAAATGATGGGGTCCCTGGTGCGGTATATTGCTGTCTCCACGCCAAGTCATTGCAACTATCCCTAAATGGAGAGCTTAGGTAAAAAGATGGCTCAGTCAGTCAAACTATTTGCGGACATGAATGGGCACATATCAATTCATGGTAATCGATGGAGGCACGGTGAACATTGCTCTACGTGCTTCTTCACTCATATCAAACAATGAAGTCGATAATAACAATGAGCGCTGTTTCTATCTGTTTGTTTACCGCACACTGAAAATATGATTATTTACAATAGGCCTAGGTCGCTTCACCTTCAGGAAAACTCAACAATAAGTGTTTTTTATGTCTTTGGCTTGAACTTCTGACGTAACTATGAACATGCGTCCCAAGATCATACACTCTGAGATAAAGAAAATAATTCAGTCTCAGCAAGCAAACCCATAAGGCTCTTGATAAATTCAATATTGTCGCTATAGGTTAGATCCCACTCAAATGTGAAGCCCACCTTCATTTCCATGTAGGACGAAGTATGATTATATTAGGCTTTTAATACGCCTGTACCACATTTATGAACAAACACGACGTAGCCAAGCTAAAATCTTTCTGTGACATGAATAACAATTTATCCCTGATAAATTTGTCATGAACGACACGATTAATAATTAACACAATTGAAGATTATTTATGAACCCAGCCATTTTCATTGTTTAACAAGGTTTAGGATTTGTGTCTTCTCGTGTATTTCAGAGATTACGTATTCCACAAAAGTTATTGTAAATTGTGACCATATTTTGTCAATTCCTTGATTAAAAAGCGAAAAAGTTTTAAAGGTGCACGAAAAAATTTCAAAAACTTCCCCAATGAAATCTACCCTTCTTTGCGAATATAATAGCAGAAAGACTAAATACTGGTGTAATGCTTACCTGAGATTTGGGTGGTCTCTTTGTTGTCAAGACGGTGTGTATTCCAAGTAGAATAGACAGTTGAATCCTCCCCTATGCGAGAAGAGGGTATGGAAGGACTATATGCTGCTATAGGTAAGACGAGTGTCATCCCTTTACTGTCATTACATAGTAATCCACAAGAGTTAAAGAGATGTTAGAGATGATGAAGTAATCCTATGATGTTACCGCTACGGAAGGCAGCTACTGAATGAGGTGCCCACTCAGCGAGCAAGTGCCTTTGTCCTCAGTGAGTGTGTGTACGAGGTGGGCTGGCAGCCAGCAGGCAGGCAGGCAGCAGCTACAGTTTCTTTCCACGCAATGGGGGCTGCTCACTGCACAGGCTTCAATCAGGCGATCAATATCAGCTCTCTCCCTGCGGTCAATAACAATAAATTTGACAGATTTTCTGTGAATGATCAACGGCAGCAGATTACAGCAGAAAAGACAAGAAAAAGCGACCCTTGTGCCAGACCGAGGAGGACCAAATAACTTATACACACAGAGATACACATTTGGACCAAAGTGTATACAATGAAACAAGTTAGATAACAAATCATGTGATGTGTTTGGTCACTTCATTATGCGTAATTCCTAAAATTGATTTATTATCTTGAGGAATATCTCCAGGATGCACATATATGTCTACTTCCTTGAAAACATTTTGAAGAACTTTCAGTTGACATTTAAAAACGTTAAGCGTGCTTTTCCCTTTCTGACTAAATGTCAACTTTCTAAGAATCAGTTACTGTATCTCCCAAGCACAAATACAGCATTAAATGCTCCAGTGAGCAAATCTTTGCACCTAATGAAAAGAGCCAAGTCCGATTTATTCGCACATAACCTTTGTGTAAATGCAACTCAAAATGCCATCGGCCAGCAAATGACAACATATTCCAATAAAGGCGGAAAAGGAAATGATCAAAGATTAACGCAAAATCTGCAACGAAGATCATTGGGTGTAGTGTTTTTTCTCCGTCTACAAGTCAGATCATATGCTCTTTGTTGGCACTGTTGAATGTCTAAGGTAAACTATGTAGTATACATATACAACGACAATATACATATTGTATGTAGAGATAAGTCACTGAGAACTAAGTCACCTGTACAGGCACAAAGAGCCCACATGTCTAATTTTCAAACACTGAAGTCACTTTTAGCATAAAATTCACTTACACTTTTCATTTTGTAATGACCTTAAAACTCTTGAAGCGAAAATCAATCAAGTTTCAGTTTAGCTTTGGCCTTTCTGTGCTTACCTCACAGTGTTATGGTCTTGCTGAGATAGCTTGAATTTTTTCCAAAACAATGGTCAAAACAAAGAAAAAGAAAAATAATCTGAGATTTATGTAACAAAGTTCTATTCCAGAAATACCCTCAAGATGATAAATATACCATACTTTTTTCCGATTACTTTGACATTACATTTTGTTACAGGCAACTAAAACGTGATGCCGCAACCTGTTATTGTTAATTAATCAAATCTGTCACGGAATTAATCCAGAACACGGTCACTAAAAATTGAATAAATCTGACATACCTCAACACCTGGTGGTTGTCTAAGTCCAAGCTCCAACAACAGTTTTGTGTAATAAAAGATCAAGTTACTAGTAAACAAGAGTTCCTGCTAAAGTCCCCATGTTATTACGACAAGTGTCACTGATAACTGGCTGAGGCCCTACTAAGCATTTTCGTAAAAGCCTTTTGTACGCACTGCCGTTTAGTGGCGATACTCCCTCCACAAGTGACGAGAACAATTCCCAAAAGATAATTTTCGAGAACCAGCACAATGTCATGATGATGGCAATTTCCGTTAGTTTGGGTTTTGTGTAGGTGAATCCCTTCAGCCAATTGATTTGTCCAATACGTCAACTTATTTTTACAATTTCCCGAGTGAATTAGATAAACAATATCTTCTGGAATTGTTTTCGTCATAAATCTGATACATTTTGTACCCACACCAAAATTTAACCAAATAATCAGCATACATTTCTCTTCTTAAACAGAGGAAGATGTTTAATACAAATGAATGAATTTTTTTTAACAATCCGAATACAAACGTAAAACACTATGACAAAGAAACACTTTACGTTGTTGAATAATGAACATAGTGAGCTTATTTTTGATTAGTATTCCCTTCTTACAAATAGCTGTAGGAGAATTGGGGATTTCGCCTGCAAGTATTACTGCAACGGTTCTTTTATTAGGAAGGGGATGTTATTTACAAGGAATCCGCAGTTAAATGACTGTAAGGGATGATTGACAATGAAGGAGGAAAGGCAAATCAGGCATCGTGCTTTTCCTTCGCTAGCTTGGCCACAGGGAATTTAATGCACTGGCTTTGCAGGCTACAAGATAACACAGCCTCAAAAATAGAATGATCCACGAATTACTGAGTATCTTCTGCGTTAAAATACTTTTAACAGGCTGCACTAAAACTCTAAAAGGCATCACGCCTATTTTCTTGGCAATCACCTATTGTTCCACGTGAGCAATTTATTCAATCTTAAAGAGATTAAATGTTTACAAGTGAAGGTATGTCCATGCAATACTTTTTTTCTTACAAGTTTATTTTGTTTAATTTCTGCGAAGATTTTTTTTTGCACGGCAGCTAAATCATGCACTTATAGCATCTTTATGAGCAACATGTCTTGTGTAAAATTGGGCAGGGATTGAAATTTGTAAACATCATTTCAGCCTGAATGTTGCTCATAAAATGCCACATTTGTGTCATAGATATGCATAAAAATTCAAATAATATTTTGCCTTGATTTTTCGGGTTGTCATTAATAATTCTCAATTGTTTGTCTTTCACAATTACATAGATATTTCCAGTGTACACAACTAAGTTTCATAAAATCTCACCACAAGACCTTTCCATTTCAAGAGCAAAGCTGTTCAAGAACAAGAGACAAAACAATATTGCGTTGAACACATTAAAATCATCAACTCAAGCCTGTGGCTAGATCTGAACTTGTATTTGATCCATTTGTTCAAGTTCTGAACTGTTGTATTGACTAATATTCAAGAGATTGGTCACATGTTTGTTGACATCAGACAGATGAACTGTTTAAGACAACAATTACAAAAATGTGCAACGCACGTGTTGTGAGCGGATATATTGTTAGGTTTCCAATAATTTCATCAGTTTTGGTTTTTTATGATTCAGTCTTTGACAAATAGCTTCACTGAAAATTGCGAATTTATGTTGCCAAAACAAAAAAAAAAAAGATTTCACAACTGCAAACTGATAACCATGAATGCTCATTAGATAATTTTGAATTGAACCCACGTGGTTTTTTTTTTGACATTTAACTAAATCGCCATGCATGCACTCTTGTGCATGTATTTCAAATAAATTCTCACCATGAGTGAGATCTTGTTGAAAATGACCGAAAAACAAAAAGGGAATTCGGACTAAGGCCAAAGACCCTCTACACAAAGACATGGAGTGTCCTATATTTCTGTGTTATTCAAATGGAAGTCATTTGCGTGTTCCATTCTCACCCTACTCTCATTCATTTAAGCTGGGAACTTTGCACTGTTCTTTAATCAACGATAAATGTTAAAATGACATTAAATATGTGACAATCTTTATGAGTATAGCATGAAGTTTCTGATACAAAAGAATTAAAGTGCTAACATAAAGAGAA
>JBCAUG010029420.1:0-10327 GCA_038406175.1 Haplosyllis leylae
TAAACTACCACTGTACGGATACCTAATCAAATGTATTAGAGTTATCTATGCAGTACACCAGGACGATCACACTTGCAAATATTTGGTATGTCTAACATTACACCGTATCTCTGAAATAGTCGTAACACCGGACGTATCAACATCATCAGAAATTTTTAGTAACCAAAAATTGACAAGATGGCAGAAAATCCCCTTCACTTCGAATTTTTAACCTTAGATTTCTCCCTTATTATTAAATATTATTGATTCTTGTTTTCACTGGAGATAGACAACAATGGAACCCACCCCCAGTAGAAAGCTCAACCCCCAACTCCATCTAGAAGTCCTTAAAATTGCATCAACTTGGTATGGAACTAAAATGTTGGAACTAATGTTGGAACCAATTAAAATAATTACTTAATTCAAGCCATTGTGGCTGTATCCCTGTTCTAATATGTAGAATGAAGTGAAATCTATGCCCAGTTAAATTTTCATAAGGATCATGTCAGTATTAATGGAGATATCCTCATGGTTCCAATAAGTGGAACCAATGTGGGAACCAATGAGCATGTTGTCAAAAAGATGTCAAATGTCAAAATATCAAACACCTGGACTATGGCAGAGGTTCACAAAAAAAATTTACATAATGAGGTTCACACATATTGATGGTCACTAAAAACTCTCAAAATGTCCATAGAAAGTATTTTTGACCAATTTTGATGACCTTGATATGTGATGTCAAGATTGATGTCAATATGTGTGAACCTCATTATGTCAATTAATTTTTTTGTGAACCTCATCCATAGTCCACATGTTTTACTTTTTGACATTTGACATCTTTTTGACATTTTGGTACATACAACTTAAACCACCTCAGTCCACATGGGGTTATTTTTATCTTCAGCATAGACCTTGATACATTTTGTACATTAGGTCATCAATAATATTGCAGACACATTACATATGTCACGGGTCGCACATGACATTCGTAATACGACTGTGGGTTGGGAAAGAATTGCTTGTCCAGGGATAACGACGGGTCAAGATCCTTTATGGTAACGACTCTCGGTACACAACATGTGGGCAACTCTAACCTAGCAGGGCTGTTAACTGCATGCGACAATTAATTTCTAGACGGGTGCGGCATCACTAGTCACTCGACAAGCGGTGGTGGTTCTCATCCCGGAGTTACTCACGCCTCTCTACACATGAGGCTCTTAGGCCGTGGCAATGGGGGATACAGAATAACCAGACGTATGGGGTTGGGTTCGGCGAATCCGACGACGTATACGGTTTGTCGGTAACGACGGAAAAGTCACTTGTCGCATATGACAAGCGATGACGACAAATAAAGACTAACGACAACTCAAGATGACTCTGTAGACCTCAGCGGGGAGCGACGAGTTCGCCGCTCGAGAAGAATGTCATGACAAGGGATCTTGGAGGGTAGACGACTTCTTGGTTGAGCCTGTTGGACGAGAGGCCGACCGAATCAGACTCCCCATTTCGGGTGAATGTAGCCCCTTTTATAGGTCTGGGGAGGAGTGCTACGCATGCATGATGGACACGAAAAGTCGTGTCCAACCCGCATCCGTAGGGGCCAAGGCGTCTTCTGCAACACAACAGCTCCGAGAGCTGTCGTGTCGGCGGCGATGACCAGTACCCATTTCTCCCGTCTAGTAGACCGGAGAACCGGGTTCGACGAGTGCAGAAAGGTCGCACCGTGACACATGTACACACCTCTAAAGCGTGTTTTTAAATTTTTTTTTCTTTCCTTTCAGAAATTGTTGAAATCTGGTTGTGATCTGGTTGATTATTATTGCTGAAATCATACGGAGAAATTAAAAATTCCCATTTTCAGAAAAGAAATGTCAAAAAAGATACTTCTTCTCTGTCCGAAAAATTTAAATTAATCCAAATGGAATGAGATAGATCTGGTCTCCAAAATAATGAAAATGCTTTCCTTTCCATATTGCAGAAACTATATTACAAAGTAACCATAAGTAGAAATAAGAAAATTACCCTTTTCAGAAAAGAAATGTCAAAAAGTATAGTTCTCTGTCCAAACAGATTAAAATCAATCCAAATGGAAAGAGATAGATCTGTTCTCACAAATAAGGAAAATGTTTTCCTTTCCATTCCCTTTGCTTGACCATTTCAATTCTTGGAATTATTATTTGACATTGGAGTCTTTGGGATTCTCATTCATAATTTCCTCACCTGTTCAGAAAAAATTAAAAGCCCATTAATTTCAGATACTCATGCTTGGTTGTTGTTGACATGGGATGCTGACAATGGTTATATTGAAACTGCATATAGCCCTGTTGTGCGCCCAAAGTCACTGAAAACATACGGTATACTATGTGAAGATGGTAGGTACATACTAAAATATTAAGTGAGGTAAATTTTGAACTTCGTAAGTTTTTCTAAAGTATTATGTTAAGAATTCTTTTTTCCACTTTTTACATTTGTGCAAATGTATAAACATCCGTTCAATATCTTATACAGTTGGAGTGGACTTTGAGACTGATCTTAGTTTTTTCAAGAAGCTGGAAGATCCAACTGGATTTACTTACCAAGACTGGGAACCAAAGTGTCTTGGTAGGCATTCATAGATCTACATATTTGACTGCTTACATAAATAAATCAGTTATTGTCTATGAACATGATGAAGGTAGTTGCAGAACTTTTCAGTTCTTCTTTTGAAGGATGAGACCATTTGGGAAGATGGAAAAGCAGAGTTGTCCAAATATTTGCATATAATTTTGTAGAAAGTATTTTCAAGAATGAAATAGGCAGATCAAGGTAAATTCATTTTCTAGGGCTTGGTCCAGGGTGGAAAACAGCTGTGTTGGATTCTGCAACAGAACTGGATGTTATTGTGGCTAATGTTAATAGACTTGGAACAGGTTCTGACTATTACATTGGGGGCTCAACCACATTCACAGAGGCCTCAGCTGGTTTTGGTTTCTCTGATTACCTTCCAGATTCCTCAGGTATTTTACCAGATTGTAAACAGTCACAAAATGCTTAATTTCTCTTTCTCTAGTAAGAGAAAATTGAGAATTAGGCACCAACCAATCAGTGGTCTAATCACTTAATCTCCAAGTAGTCAAACAGGGAATTTAATTGGTCTGTTTGTGCAGGAGGTGTAGAGGTCTCCTAATACACCTACAAATACTGCTATATCCTAATGACTGCAAAATGTAAACACCCTTATTATTATGTTTTTGTCAGGACCCTACAATGTTTATGTGCACAAGATTAGTGATCAGTCAAGACCTGACCATCCATACTATATGCTGAAAAGAACTGATGATATGCCATTGACCAGCATTCTTTGCGAGAAAGGTTAGTTGTTTCAGGGAACTAATACAGTTTCCAGTGAAGTGTCATTTTGTTTTTCATAACATAAATCAAAGTCTAGTTTGAAAAGTCCACATTTGTAAGAATGAAGATTCTGAATCATAATGTCAGTGATATTTTAGATTTACATTTTCCAGAGGAAATACCCAAATACCACTCAGTATGAAGATTGATTGGTTCTCTTGATATTCAAACATTTAAATGTAACTTTCTTTCATTGCAGATAAACCTTAAATAAGAAGACATTGATTGAAGAGAGATCATGAATCCCTCACTTATTATTTTAGAATGATATTTATCTTCCAAATTCAATAAATTTTGTCTATATGTTGTAATTATGAAAATTGTAACAGCAAACTTGAAGAATGTGTACTACCTATTCAAATACTTTGAAGCATATTTGAATAAATTTATGTTTGTGTAATATTAAGGAAGTACGTATTTCGTTGATTAAGTATGGACGATCAGTCAGCAAATACGTTTGAATACTAAACCTGTGTCTTGTTACCGCCAAATGGTGTTGCATCATGGGACTGGGGACCTACTGAATATTTTGGAAGGACATGCATTATGGTTAAGTTTTAATTATGATATTTCCAAAGAAACTACAGTTTATTTTTGTTTGATCTGACAGATTTGCTTATCATGAAAACCCGCATTACATCTTTGAATCTATTGGCTAGCTGGCGGGCAGTTGGCCTTCAACTGAAAGGCTTTCTTGTTGACTTTTCTTATTGACCATTGTAAGGTTTTAAATTAGTCCTCTTGTTTAAACTTAGTTTTCCAATAAGTTCTTGGAATCTTCCTTTATGGCAATAAAATTCACAATAAAAATACAGGCTTGACAATTAAAAAAAATGAGTTGTATGTTCAAGCACAAGTCGTGGGTGCCCGTTGTCTCATCCCCGACTTTGCACAAAATTCTTCCTCATATATTGCGAAAAAAGACTCTTCTGTAGTTGATCGAAAATACTTGTTAACTCTACAAGGCATCCATAATTCTCGCACGGATAACTCTCCAGACGTCATCAAGAAAGTGACATTTTGTTCACGTACTGTTCATTTTGATGGGATTTATTACTTCGACATGCCGTACAGAAGAGTGAGTACTTGCTACGCAGCTGGTGTTACACCTCTTGCTGTCACTCAGGAGGACTTTCTTGTTTAGAACTATAAACGCACATTAGCCTCAACTAACGTGAAGTAATTCCCCTTCTTAGTACCTTTTAGATCTAAAGTTCAAAATAATGAATGTTAATGTTTCCACGTGTCACCGGAAGTGTCCAAGTGGTAATCTTGCTAATAAGATTTCCGTTTGTAGGACAATTTTGTGTTACTGCAATTTGTGATATATTTTTACAAAAACATTCTCTCTTCCATCAATTCCTACAACATTATGTCTCAACAAATTTGTACCGCGCAATATATAGTTTAAGCAAAACTATTTAACTCTATCCGTCATTTAAGATTTTTAATCCCAAATTAATCATTTCATTTTGGTGCTGATAAGAAGGAATCTGTCAATGATAACATTGGTTGTGAACTAGACCCGCATCTCCGGCTTCACTCAAAATCCCTTGGTTGATTCAGCTTTGACTCCATACAATAAATACTCAACCAGCTGAGACGGAAGTCCGAGTTTTGGAACACGAACCAAGAGGTTTACTTTGCTCATCTGCAGCAGATGTTCTCTGATGGATTCTCTGCACAGATGCATCAGGCTCATCTTCTCTGAGGGTTTCAGATAATCAGGAACATCTTCTATTTCATCTGCCTTTAATTCTTCTCCAGCCGCAAACAGGAGTAGAGCCAGTTCCTTTTGGTCCTCATCCTGGCATTTCAAGCAGGTCGCAAGGGCGTTTCTTGGTCCTGCGCTCACACTGGCTCCTACATGCAACAAATCCTTGATTTCTTTTCCCTTTAACTGACAGTTTTCTTCCATTATTTTGCAGATCAATGCTTGACCCCAGCTATCAGCTCCAGCTCCAATCAGCATCTTCATACAGTCGGTACTATTTGCTTTCAAAGCGTAGCTTAGTGCTGTGCCTCCTCCACTGCTTTTGAAGTTCACATCGGCTCCTGCTTTCATCAATTGTGTGATAATGTCAGGTTGATTCGATCCAGCAGCTAGCATCAAAGCTGTCACACCACCATCACTGTTATTCACATCAGCTCCTGCGTTGATTAAAACATCCGTACACGGACCATGTCCATTTCTTACTGTAATCTTCAACGCTGTGAATCCAAAACCATCTGCATAGTTCACATCAGCTCCTGATTTCATCAGAAGGTCGAGGCATTCCATGTAACCGTTGTTCAAAGCAGAAATAAGTGCAGTTTCACTTTGATAGTTCTTCATGTTAACACCAGCTCCTGCTTGTATGAGGAATTGTGTACACTGTACATGTCCTCCACCCACAGCGAACATCAAAGCAGTGTTTCCGTATTTGTCCTGTTCATTCACATTAGCACCTCCCAACAGAAGCTGAGTCCCTTTAGACTGTCCATTTTGAGCAGTTAGCATAAGTGCTGTCTGGCCTGCACAATTCTGAGTGTTCACATCAGCTCCTTCTCGCAGAAGTAAACTCATACACCGAGCACTGTCAACGTTGCCATCACAAAAGCTCATTTTATGACCATTACATCTAGCTGCATGCATCAGAGCTGTTTCTCCACAATTGTCTTGTTGATTCACATTGGGCCCTATTTGCTGTTCTTTCCCTTTCTCAATGAGCATTTTCACGCACAGGTGATGGCCTCCTCTGGCTGCAAACATAAGGGCACTGTGGCCATTCCTATCTTTCTGTTTCCAAACTACTCATTGTGAGTGCAAGATTTCGAACACATTTGACATAGCCCCACCTTGCCGCAAGCATCAAAGCTGTTAACCCTTTCCTGTCCTGTTTGTTTATTTCTCTGTCGCGAGCATATGAATTTCCAATTTTGTTGTATATGGCTACCATACATCCATTATGTCCTCCTTTGGCTGCAAGCATCAGAGCTGTCATTCCATCTACTGCTCTTTGTTCAACATCGGCTTCTGCTTGTAACAGTTGTTCCACGCAACTCTTATTTCCCATTGCAGCTGCCAACATAAGCGCACTATGTGCTTGGGAATTTGAGTTAACATCAGCTCCTGCTTCAATCAGTAACTTAACACATGTGTCAGATCCTACCTTAGCTGCATATTCTATGGCATTATACTTGTTGTCATAAATATGTTGTCGCATGTTCACATCAGCTCCTGCTTTAATTAGAGGATCTAAACATTTATCATATCTTGCCTTAGCAGCAAAAATTAAAGGTGTTTCGCCCATCTTATTGAATAAATTCACATCAGCTCCTGCCTTTACCAAGGCCTGTACGCATGTTGAGGACTCGTTTTGAGTGGCCAGAATAAGTGATGTATTTCCCTCGTTATCTTGTTTGTTCACACTAGCTCGTTTCTTCAGTAAAACTTTGACATTATCAACATATCGATTCTCGACAGCAAACACCAATGCCGTCCTTCCCATGTTATCTTCCTGGTTCACATTAGCTCCTGCATCAAGTAACTTCAGAATATTATTGGTATTTATATCTTCTTTTTCCACGGCATATATTAGTGGTGTTTTCCCTACAGAGTCCACTGCGTTCACATCAGCTCCTTCTTTCAACAGTTTATGAATGACCTCGACGTCGTTATTTATTATTGCCTCCATTAAAGGAGTCCTCCCAGTATGATCAGCGGCCATGTTCACATCTGCTCCTGCATTTAATGCAACACGTACAGAATATACAGAAAGAAACAGAATGAATCACACAATGACACTTAACCTTTTTGTGCCGCTTTCTTTCAATGTAAGATCTGAACTTTTAGCTTAAAAATACCTTGGCGGATCTAATGGAGGCACCAGGGACCCCCCCCCCACCCCTTCTGGGTCCAATTACCTTTATTTTGATGCAGCTTTTGGGGAAAATTTGGCCAAATAATAGGTTGGTGCCCCACCTTAGGGATATGTACCCGCCCCCTGGAAAACCCTGGTTCTGTCACAGCTATTTGCTCGTTGAACCTGCAGCTGCATCGAAACTCATTACAGCAAAGGTCTGGGTTATTTTCTTTAAATGGATATTAGATTTTCGGTTCCCCATTTTTCGTCATGACTAGATCTAGATCTACTCGCAAGAATTCCAAAAATAAACCGCCAGAATTTTGACGGTTTATTGATGGAATTCTTGCGAGTCGTAACGGGTCATACCTTCAACCAGCTTGAAAAGTATCCAATATATTTAGAACAAAGAACCTGAGTGAAGTTACTGATGTGCAATTTCTTTCCTCCGAGAACTGCTTTTTGCACGTAAATTCATCGTAATGTCCTCATTTCCGAAAGCGTGCACTTTTTAACCCCATGACATTCCGAAAGCCAAACCTCTGCATTGCTTTGGTGGCCACATTTGGTTTTTTTTTTGTAACATAATTCCTTTTTCAGTAAATTAACATAATTCCTTTTTCAGTAAATTAGCTGATTACAAAAAATACATTCTACATGTAAAATAATGAATAAATTGTACCTGAGTGACGATTTTTAATTGTCCTTTCTGATTTGCTTCCAGCCCTACGCTTGAGTCGGATCTGTGACCATCTGGGTCGTTAGGCACAGTTTGTGATGGCATTAGTTATGATGACAGAATGAGGAAGACGAACCATCGCGAGTTGATTCCATTGATTTTATTCTAAACTTTTGAGATCTGAGTGGCAATTTAGCCTTAAAAGATATTTCTAACTTTAAAAATTTAAGTGATCAATTCATCTTGTAAAAATTGCTCAAGTATAAAATGTGATTGTAAAGTTTTTATCACATCCCACTTACTGACTTCTACAGTCACGAGAGACAGATCTTCTATTACATCACATGTAGTATTTTCGGAGGGTGGAGTGTGGGGCTTACTACAATTATTTCGATATCGGCTGTACGTCCATCAACTACTTTTCCGTCTTTGTTTCTTTACTTGTTAAAATGTGGATTTATCTAAAGACCCGTTCACACCAAGCGAAAGAGAAAGTACAAGATTTCTTTGATGTTTTCCGTTTGTTATTGGTGACTCGTAGAGGTGCCTTACTGATGGATACGGTGTTGCTGCATGACTTTTTGGGGAATTTTTTGCACGCGAGGTGAAAGATATTATTTTCGAATGGGGGGGAGCAATCGAGGTTAGATTGAATCCACATGAGGTGGGATTGAAACGAACTTCGGATACAGAAGGTGGTGCGGGGGTGGGGGGCAGGGCTGGTAGTTCTCATCATGAATTAAGTTTAGACTTGCACAAGTTTGGTAATGAATCAAGTTTAGACTTGCACAAATGTGGTAATGAATTAAGTTTAGACTTGCACAAGTCTAGTAATGAATTAAGTTTAGACTTGCACAAGTCTGGTAATGAATTAAATTTAGACTTGCACAAGTCTGGCAATGAAGTAAATTTAGACTTGCACAAGTCTGGTAATGAATTAAATTAGACTTGCACAAGTCTGGTAATGAATTAAGTTTAGACTTACACAAGTCTGCACGTGAGGTGAGATTCACTCACACGAGATGGGATTCACTCATGCGAGGTGAAATTCACTCACGTGAGGTGAGATTCACTCATGCAAGGTAAGATTCACTCACACAAGGTGAGATTCACTCATGTGAGGTGAGATTCACTCACGCGAGGTGAGATTCACTCATGCAAGGTGAGATTCACTCACACGAGGTGACGAGTCACCTAGTGAAATTGTTCAATCCTTGATGATATTTTTATCTTTTTTCGCACATCCATTTTTGTTTGAATTTTTGGCACTGAAATGAAACATCTTCATCTTATTATTCACGGCGCCTGTTGAACAAATACTAAATACCTTTTTTTGACCTTGGAGAGAAAATAATTGCAATCGTCTGCAAAACTAAAGTTGCTAGGTTTTGTATGAGTTCTTGTCTTTTTGTGTCTCTGTGCCTGTTTTATTTGTTTGCGTTATCTTGTTGCAAAGCAGTGGTTTGGGGTCGGCTACTATATATCGGAAAGGATAAAGGATACATCGTGTCTTTTTCATCTCTAACCAAAGTTCACTGAAATAATTTGTTTATTAATTTGTAACATTAATATTATTGGGTTGATCCAAATGAGCAGCTAAATCCAGTCCCGTCAATAAAAAAACGCATCTTTATCTGTGGTCGTATTATTAATTGATTAACAATAACATCAACAATGAGCAATGGATCACTAGCCTTATTGTTGACCTGACCGTTCGTTGTGGCTGCACCTTCTGCTAAATGTGTGTAGTGGGTTTTCTTAGTACTTCTCTGGTCTGGTTGATAACTCTGGTCTGGATGGCTAATGCTCTAACAGGAACAGGAACAAGTCTATTTGATTTCTGAACAGTCCTTTTATTTACGACAGTTAATTCTTCTCATACACAGTTTCACCTGTGTTAATTACATAAATAACTAATTTGCATCTGCATTTCCAAATGCCTTTGTATTTGCACTCTTGGGCATGGCCTTTGGGTAATATTTTGATTGGCCTCCTGAGCACAATAAACTTATGGTGTACTGTCCTCGGTGGTACCATATCTGGCAACACGGATGGGTTCATTTTTACACAGTTATCATGAAGATAACTGTATGGAGCATTGATGCCCTGTTTCCAGGCATCCCTGCTCATGGAGAGCACTGATGTCTTGAGTCAGACATCCTTGCCCACGGAGAGCACTGGTATCCTCAGTTGGGACACCCCTGCTTGAGGTGAGGACTTTCCCTAGCAAGAATTCCGCTGGCCTGCAAGATCATCTTTGATAGATCTGTTCAGGAAAGTCCTTCTTTGGGAGTTTGCAGTAAGTCAGTGTGTGGACCAGTAGCCCCGAGTTCCACCTGATGGGACACGCTCCTAGTCATCTCTGATGCTGGGCTGCCAAAAGAGTGGTTCAGAGAATTCTGCTGAGTCCCTCTACTTTCCCCACTGACTGGGA
>JBCAUG010029431.1:0-10327 GCA_038406175.1 Haplosyllis leylae
GTTTCCACTGATAACATACCACAGTATTTACATGATTACTACGTGCTACGCAACTTTGGGATTCTAGCCGCTTTCAACATGATGCTGGTGCATCATCAGGGTACAATTCCTTTGAAATTGCATTACTGTTTTTTGTCCCAATTGCAAATGGTTCAACAAATCCTTAGTTCCAATTCAAGTTTGTGTACAAAATTCTCTGCTTCATGATAATCAGTCACTTTTTCAAGATTATCTGCCACTTCTCCCCATGTAGTTGGCAATTTTTACTTCTTTCTATTTGATAGTTCATTAGGTTTCCTGTGTGATGTATGTCTATGAGAGGTTCTCCTGGGAGTAGTCCTGCATGGTGTATGTTGAGCTTGGACATTTTCCTTCTTTCTCCTCTTTGGCCTTATTTCTTCATCCTTTGCTTTTTTGGCTGCTTTGTACATTTGTCCAGTGTCTGTTACCAATTGGTTCTGCCTTTTTGTTGAACAAATTAACCTGTTCCCATTCTAGCACAATGTGTTGATTTTGACATTCACTTCCTTCCATGCATCCACCACACATACAGCTTGATTCTCTTTTCTCTAAAATTCCAGGTGTACCTGTTGATCGTATGCTGTGTATTCTTTTCATTTGCTTTATGGTGTCTGGTTCATTGTCCCATGTTGGTCTCATAATCTTTTCTATGAGGATGAAATGCCTCTGTAATGTTTACAATCTCTTTCATATGGTGTCTTCAAAATTTTCATGCAGTATTCATACAGTGCTTTTGTTGACTCAATGGGAGCCCCTGCCCTGATGTCTTGATCTATTTTCATCTTCAGTCTTCCAACTATGCCATCTGCAGCACTTTTACCATGCTTTTCGCCATAAAAGTTTTGCATCTTTGGTATTTTTGAATTTGATATAAAGTCAAAGGCAAAACAGGACTTGTATTCCTTTGAACAGTTGTCAGATCATTCATAGATGAATTTTACTTTGACTCCAATTTGTGTGAGGTATTCTTCAGCTGCCTCCTCAAATACTTTGACAGCATATGCATCATGCTTCAAGTCCTCAGTAAAGCAGACTAATTCCATTGTCACTAATCTGTTGCATTTTTTTTCTTGGCATCTGAATGTGATTGCTATTGGGTGCATTGTTGTTTGCCTTCTGTCCCAGTGAGCACTTTGTGGCTCATCTTGAGACACATGTGCATAGTTTTTGATAAAATCAATAATAAACAGTACTTCTCTGATTCTCAGCTTCTTTTGATTTTCACAGTAATGCCTTCTCTGCCACTTCTGATAGAGCAGATATTTTGGCATGTCCACTGACTCCATGGCAAATGTCCTAAGTAATTCCTCTGCTGTACTTGAGTGATTTACTTTCTCAAACCAGAACACTCCTTTCCATTAACTATTTTTTGGTTGTTTGCCATTTGTGTCATGTTACTTTTTTCTTCCAATTGTATTCCAGATTCTGCCTTTGTATCTTTTCTATTATTGCTTGTACATTACATTTTGGGCATGTCCTAAAAATACACTCCCTCTGGTACTTCAGTGCATCACACTTGACTGCTTGTTCTTCATGTTGTAGATCACACATGGTCATACATACTGCTCCTATTGCTCTTCTTGGGATACCTTTAACATTGTTTGCTATCATAGCATCTCTCAACAATGAATGGTTGCTGCATACATCACAAGTACAAATGTTGTAAGGGATGGCCTTCTTCACTTTAACATTCTTTGGTTTAAGTTTGTAGAAAGAAGAAATTGACAAAATTCTCCCTCCTGACAACTTTTTTCTCATGATATATTTTTGGTAGGCCACACTAATTGTGACAACCATGAATGATTTCTTTGCATGCCTCTTAAATGGTAGTCAATGAAAGATCTTTGTAAGAATATCATCTCTCTCTTTGTTAGAAATTCTTCTCAGAACCCTTAATGACATGCACTTCTTCATGATACTTTCTACTGCATGCTTATGCTGTTTAAAATCTTTTGGAGCTTGATTTTTGTAAGCTTTATGACCTCCTTTGTGAGTGATATACTGTCATAATGTAGCTGCCAATGTACATTGCAGTGTTTTCTCTTTGTAGCAATTCGGCTACTACAGCATTACATTTGGGAGAGCTTGAAGGAAGAAGTTTTCTTATTCTCCATGCCTTTTGTCTAACACCAGAGATAGATCGTTTTAGTACATCACTTTGGGGTTGTTTCTTGGAGTGACAGCTTCAAATTGCTTTAGATGTGATTGTCTACAAAGTAAGTCATTGTTGGTAATTTTTCATTGCTTATACTTTTGAATTAAACATCTACATTGATTGCGTATGATTGTCTGATGGTACCTTTTAACCCTAAAAGAAAGAAAAATAATAATGTTACAGTACCTTTGACCCCTTTTGGATGATGACAGGTTTATCATTAGTTGCTTCATTTTGGGCCCTGGTGTTGGTTTAAGAGTTGAACTAGAATGTTGTGAACTGAAAAATAAAAGAATATTATTGTAATTACTTTTGTATGTTTGATTTCTACCTTTTTCCATTTTTATCAGATCTAATTTAGATTTCTCCTGGTTAATTACAGCATGACATCTTTGTTTGATCAAGCTAAAATTAGAATTTTTAGATGTTTAAGTTTTTACCCAATGACCTTGTACACAATCTTTTTGGGTTTAGTCTCTTGTTTGGGTGATGCACAATTTTATTTTGAGTGCTCACATTCTAATACCAGGAAACTGCAATAAATTATAATACGTGAAAGCAGGTATGGACAAATGTGTTATGTATGCCACTGGAGTATACAAAAAAATTCAGGAACTTTGCTGACCATTCTATACCATCAGGATCCATCAGTTTGCTTTTTTCTCCTGTTCCTTTGATGAAGAGCCATATGGTACTTCTTTCTGTCTTCTTTTGAAAGCAATGAAAGATCAGTATTTTTGTCCCACTTGATACATTTGTCCTGAACAATTGGTGGCACAAACCCCAACAACCTGGAGCGTACATAACACAAGTTTGTGACTTGGCTAATTTGTGTGATTTAAATTACAGTTACATTTAGATGCATTTATAATAACAAGTAACTTACCTACAAGCTGCTTGTTGACTGTCATCACATTGAAGTTTTTGGAGAGTTCTGACTTCTTAACTCAGACTGATATGTACTCATCATTGGATGCATAGTCTTCTGGAGATAATGAAATATTTGCAACTGAAGTTTGCTCTAGTGGCATCACAGGATGTGCCAGTTGTTTATCTGCTTGCTGTACTGGAGTCACCAGGTGTGACTGTTGTTTATCTGCTTGCTGTACTGGAGTTACTGGTTGTGGCTGGTGTGTATTTTGAGGCACTGGCTGTGAAGGCATGATTTATTTCTTTGGCTCCTCCAGTGACTTGAATGTTGCATTCTTTTGTTTCTTTCATCTTCACTTAGCTTTCTTCTTTTTCTCCTCTACACAATCACTATTGGTGGATTGATCATCCTGTTCTGTTTGCTCACTTGATTCTGAGCTTAAGGATTCCTCACACTTTCTCTGTTTCCTCTCATACTCCATTTCATGTTGATAATCCAATCCAGGCAATACACCACTCTGCACAACAGATTGTGTTGGCATCATTTGTAACTGTTGAGAAATGTCATGCTGTTGTTTGAGAGGCGGTGGTGACCATACATAACTCTGCTGGCTGAACATGAACATTGGGGACATAAAACCTCCCTGTGGAAAATACATTGGTGGTCTATCAGACATCCTGGAAAAGTATTCATATAAAAGTATTAAGTATTCATAAATTAGTTGCATTTAAATTGCTTTACTAGAGGAAATGAGACACAAAATTAAAATGTTCTCAGTTTTGTGAAAATCCAAGATGGCAGCCAAGTGCAAAATATTTCAAGTTTCTTACAAACTTGAATTTAAGTTTTATAATGCTGTACACATCAAAAATTAATAGTCCTGCTGGAGCTATGCGTATTAATACACATTTAGGCAAAGTAGTGTGAAGTATAAACTTACTTGAGTGGATTCATGCCAGTTTAAAGATACATGTTTAAAATGCTCACCCAATGATGAGATGCTGTATGACATTCTAACTACAAGGTGTCACTGTTAAACAAGGCACTCTACATGGAAACATTACTGTCATGCCATAAGAGCAAAACTAAATGCTTGAGTGATGTATGTTACATGTACATTACAAGATATTAAAATTTATTGTAAATTATTGATAGGGTATATACGTAAAAAATAGTGTGTAATAATTTTTATAAGGTAGGACCATAACAATAAAAATATATAACTTATTACAAAAAAATTTCAATGTAGTTAATTTTCAACTGAAGTTTGAAAAACTGTAATTTTGGCTATTTTTAACAAGAGTTGAAAGATCACACCTATTTGATCATGTCAAAAATTTTAGGGAATAAATGAAATATCTTTTTTAGTTTATAACATTAATATTTCATAATTATATTTTTGTTATTAAGTGAAAGGAATTTGTAATGGGAATTTATAAAAAAATTAGAATTGGGTTGAAAAAGTATGTAAATTTGTGGACAAAAAACCACGTTTTTGAAATGATTGTTTGCAAGATTTCTCAGTAAGTACAAAAGTTTCAAATGATTGACATAGGCTAATTTTAGGACACTAAGTCATGTTACAATAAAATACTAAAATATTAAAATTTAAATGATTTTTAAATTTGAAAAATGAGTGAGAATAGGTGTGATCCCCATTTTCATATAAAGGGCTAAATATGAATTCTCTACCTATTGCACATAGATTTTCAAATGTTGTCCTGAGAAAAGGGAAATCAATGAAAGAAAAATGGCAATGTAGTCAGAACCTTGATTCGAATCCCACCTATGTAGAAATAGAGGCGATTGAGTGGAGGCCTGTCTATTTTTGATACATTGACCTGCTGCCAACTTTTCTGTGGAAATTTTTCTGGACAAGCATATTGCCTTTGTTACATACAGTGAACTAAAGTCAACGAACGAAAATATCTAAAAAATAGTACCAAAACGCTTGCATTAACATTTGCGATTTTATCATTGTATGACATTTTAGAGCAATTACATGAAACAGTGTCGTCAATGAACTGGGCCAGAGGGAAAGTACCCTTTGGCGACACATGTAAAAGCACACGATTTGCACAAATATTGACGTTATTGTTCTTTTTAGACCTAAATGTTTTTACAATGAGGGTCGTGTCAAGTGTCTATAAAGGTAATATTTGACCTTTGGTTTCAATCCAAGTTTAATTTTCAGTTCTCTGACAGATGAATATCAAATACCGGTAAAAGTTTTAGTAATTGTTAATGTTCGCGAACAGGTATTTTTGTTTAGACTTTTTTGATGAAGGATAAACGTTTTAATCACTGTTGAGATTTGGTAGTTGATGTTTAACAATGAATGTTTTCAAATCGTAATCATGAAACCTAAGAAAACAATGAATTTTAAATTCTATTTTATTGAACAAAATTTTAGCTGTGTAGCTGCATCCGAAACCACATTGGACTACTGGTCAGTAAGCAATTTTTTCAAGTGGAATATTGAATTTATTCTGTGTCCCATCTTTACAATAAAATAAGACTGCCTAGAACACTAAATAGATCTACATGATTCAAAACTACAAACATTTTCTGTTTAATTAGTCAGAGATATAAAAGATCACGAATAAAAATGTACAAATATTCCGTGAATAAGGTTAGTAATTTAATGTTATGTCTCAGATCAGAATTATATAGCATTTTTTCGTGTTCTCCCGTAATTGTACAAAGTTGATATTGGTGATGTTAGCAAGAACGTCGTACGTAGGGAAAAGCAAAATAAATTAGGCAAAAAATGCCTTTAGCGGCGATTGAGCCCAGGACCTCTTGTGATCTACTCTGATGCCTTACTGATTGTGCTAACTTGGCAAGTATTAATCAACTTCACTTTTGTTGATCCACCAATGCACCAACTTTTTGATTTGGATGACTTAGTTAAAATCAATAAAGCACGATTTTAACGATCTAAAAGTCTCAAGTTAGCACAGTGATGAAGACATCAGGAGAGGTGATACGTTCACATAGATCTTCTTCTAATTTTCTGAAAAATTCCAAAAAAGTCCTTGGAATGAGAACCGTCTCACACGAAAATCAAGTGTTAAAACACACAAGAAAGTCCTTCTGCGTGAAAACGCAAGAGGCATACCTCCCGCGCTGTATCTTCCCCATGAGGAGTCCTGCCGGGGGTTGGGTGGGTCTCCTGCCCTGGTCCTGACCGGGGGGGGTTACCCTGTCCTGGTCCCGGCCGGGGGAGGGGTGTGGTGGGTGAGTGCGCTGTGCTGGTTCTGGCAGGGGGTGGTGTTTACCCTGTCCTGATCCTGGCTGGGGACTAGAGGTCAGTCAGGACCAGAACATGGGATCCCCCCCCCCCCGGTGAACTGACAAACAAAGTGAAAACATTACCTTCCCTCGTACTTTGTACGCGGGCGATAACAAGACATATAAATTAATCTTGCCCGCGTCGGCGTCAAAAAAGAGTGTGGAGAGTTACAACATTTTAGTAATTGTTTGTTAGAACTTGGATCCTGCCACAGTAAGCATCCAGTATGGGATATTGAGGAAACTTGGGACAAAAGAAGCAAGCCTGGAGTATCCCATTCTGTCCAACAAGTCTTTCACATTACGCATTCCAGGCGCTTTCAGACCTGAAAAAATGTACAGAGATATTCAACCATTTGTCAGACATCATTTACCTGGATCAATTCGAAATCTTCACAGATGCATATCAAACAGATGCAAATCTCACCATTTATATCAACAAATCCATATTCTGCTCCAAGATCAGGGGCTATCAATATTCTACCAGTTTTCTCCATTATATTGGAATCTACAATGATAGTAATGCGCATTTTTAAATGTTTTTTCAAAATTTGATAAGACATACTTTTAGAACATAAGAATCATGAATTTAAGACATTTTTAATGACAATTTGCTTTCAATTAGGTAAACGTGCAGTTTGAGTAAATACACAGATCGAATTGGAATTACCTGTTGCCAGATAAACTACAGCTTTGCCGGAAAATTCAGGCGACTCACCCTTTTCAAACAGTGTTGACATCTGAAGCAATTTAAGGTTGGGTAAATTCAGATGAGGTGACCAGAATGTAATAATATTTTTAAATGGCCAGATACAATTATTTGGGATTCAATTGTGGCTTGATTTGTATCCCACCCATTCAGGTTATTGTCATGCATGTGCCACTGTTGCCTTGAAAAAAGTTTCGGTGACCTCGGATTTGACACGGGATTTGAAGTTTAAAACGTCCACTCAATTAAGTGATTCATTTTCGAGGGCGGGATTTGAAGTTTAAAACGTCCACTCAATTAAGTGATTCATTTTCGAGGGCAAAAAGATATTTTAAATGTCAGTAGAACTCTGTGAATATCTAGTACTAGATTCTTAACAGAAGGAATTTATTGAGTATCTACAGTGTCTCCGCTCAAATACAAAAATAAATGGCATGCAGCAAACTAAGAGCAGACAGAGGCGCTAGCATCAATTTCCTCTATCTCAAAGGAAACTGACGGTTCAACCGTATGGAAATATTTTTACACTCTACCTTTATTCCAGTAGAAGGATCAATCGTGTCGCCATATTTAGCCAATACTTCCTTGACATTTTCTGTGTGGACAATTAACCCAGGCCAGAGGCTCACACAAGCAACGTCGTATTTCATCAATTCCACAGCACAGTCTGCAGCCATTCTATCCAACTGAATTGAATATTTTATATTAGTGTATGTGCACGGGTCATGTTGTCTCGACAGAAAACATAAAAATTTAGTACTAAAATTTTGGTAGACAATGACACAATCAACAGTTCTGGAAGATATTTTACTTTGTGAAGTCTGTAATTTGGAAAATTGGGTGACAAAACTATAAAAAGGCATCTTTAGGTCATCAGATATTGGTTATTTCACCCTACTTTCTAAATTATGGGAATTCAATTTCTTTCAGAATTTGGATTGTGTCATTATGCCCCGAAGCATAGCCATTGGAATTGAATATTCTCTTGAACAAGTAAAGGTAGTGCGACCAAAGTCGATTTGCTTTCGACGTCAGTATGAATTTCCTTACCGCCCGCTTACGTAGTACGACGGGAAAGTAACAATTTCAGTTCGTTTGTCTGTCTACCACAAGGGGGATACCCCTAGTCCTGCCCAGGTCCTGTCTACATTCTGTCGGGGAGGGGGCAGACGGGCACCCCTGGTGAGGCCTGTATTCAGGAGGTGGGGGTACCACCTGATCAGGCCTGTAGCCATGGAGGTACCCCTGGTCAGGCTTGTAGCTGGGGGGAAAGTACTCCTCCTCCCACCTACTACCCTACACCCCAGTGGACAGGCTATGCCGTGGGTTACACAGGAGGATTTTCTTGTTCCATGATTAATATTATTAGCTGTGGAACCTCGTCCTATTATATACTCACAGCTTGTTTTCCGACTCCATGTGCAACGTTAAACAGATATCTGATGCCTCCTACTGAAGACACGTTGATAATGAGTCCCTTCCGACGAGGCACCACTAACCGAGCTGCGTAAACCGAGCAAAAGTAGTGATTCCTACAATAAGTTTTTCCAATGCTCAGTTTAATCTGATCGAGTGTGAATTCAATCTCATCTGGCATAAGGTTTTAACTTTAACGAGTCACCAAAGTGAAATTCTTGACTCCTTGTGTTATTTTTTGGAATGATCACAATTTAATTTTATCCATGGGTGGGGGGCGTCATTTCAGATTAGTGGTTTTTACAAGTGTTTTGTGTCAATAAATATCTTGCACCTACAAAAGAAACAGAATTGCTTGACGTGAAAAATTCAAATTGAAAAAAAATTGTGAGCAAGTGTCACTCTCACCTCAGTCCGATGCTGTTGACTTCGTCCCAAAATGTTGGAGTCAGCTCCCAGAATTTTAATTCGTTCCTCATGGCATCAGAAATTGGCTGTGTGGAAAAATTCAGTTAGTTTAGTATAGAATATCGATTTCCTATATATTCAAATTTTTACAAATGACATTAAATAATTTTAATATTAATAACTGAAGTCAGTGAGTTCCCGCCAAATTTTCAAAAAGAAATTTGTCAGGGACCAAATAAAAATTCAAGCGAAATTCAGAGACGCCAAAGATAAATTGTGTTTAGACTTTTGCAAGGATTATTTGCTCCAATGCAATATTTTCTGAAAACAATTAATAGCGTTTCTAGCTTTAGGGGTAGTTTGTCTCCTTATCATTAGCAAATTCCGGAAAAAGTGAATTTTTTGTACCTTGGCTGCAGAAAATGCGTTGTTGACAAGAACATCCAGTTGTCCATCCTGTTCACTTTTTATTTTCTCGAATAATTTTTCTATTTCTTCTTCATTATTGTGATCACATTGGACGGGAATGCATTTTCCTCCTCTTCCCTCAACCTATAATTTTTTGTAAATTGACTGTAAGGATGGATTCAAGGGCGACTAGCTAAAATCGGTTGGCCGGCGCCAAATTTTTGGTAGACGGTGATTCTGTGCAATCCAGGAAATAGCATTCTTTGGAACAATACATGAAAAAAATACGTATGACCTGTTTGGCTGTTTCTTCCAAGGAGCCACTTGGTCCTGTTAGCGTCCTTCCTACAAAAAAGACAAGATAACTGTGATTAATCCTGTCTAAGGCTACTTCTGTCTGCAGATATTCTGAAGCATTGGCGGATCTAAGGGAGGCGTCCGGTCCAAATTCTTTCATTTTCATGCAGTTTTCGGGAAAAAATTGACCATATAATAGGTTGGCGCCCCCACTTTGGGGGTGGGTGCCCCCCTCCCGTCTAGGAAATCCACTTTGCAGTATTTACTTACTTCCTTAGATCTATTTCAATTCACAGGGAGATTCAGAACCCTCTGCATTCCATTGAAGTTTACATTTAAATTTCTTTTCGTTTTTATTTCTGCCAAAATTTTGAATAGAATTCAATCTTTTGCCAATAAATTTAACTTTCGAGAAAAAGGATCGCATTAAATTTCACCTGTAATGTAGACAGTAGCTCCTGCCTGTCCCAACTGCAGAGCTATTCCTTTACCTATTCCTCTTGTTCACCCTGAGGGAACAGCGCAAATTTCTGACTTAAACGACAATATCAGTAATTTCTGACCCACTGAAGTCAATGGGCAGAATTTTTCTGGGGTTTTTCCCTTGAGAAATCTGTAAATATGGTGGACATCTCAGCATCCACTTTTAAAATTGTTACATAGTTTGAAATGATATTGTAGTGGGATTTTGTACCAAATAATATTTAAACATCAATATGCAGGGAATTCAAGAAAATTAACATTTTGT
>JBCAUG010029442.1:0-10327 GCA_038406175.1 Haplosyllis leylae
GTTTCGAACAATATAAACAGTAAAGTTTAAACTATTATCGTGTAAATTACTTATTTGATATGAGAGAAGGTTTCACCGTAGACCAGTTCTGGTCGTATACCGTAGTATTCGGTGTCCTACACTAATTAACTATGAACAGTAAGATTAAAACAAGATCAAACATCAATTCCACCTTACAATCGAATTATTAAAATAATGTAACATATGTACAAGAGAGTTTTGTGTCATTTCCCATTGCTGGTTGTAATTTTAGAGATGTTACGTTTGAGCCTAAAATCACTTTGATATTGTTTTATCGAGTTATTTACTTTTACTTCTTAGTGAAATACAATGTTTACTCCTTCATGAACTACAATGTTTACGTGTGATTACTTACATTATTTATAATAAATAATTTCTATACACTATAGACCACTTGTTACTTATGATATACAAAATATCTTCGTTGTTGTTTCAACCATTTAATTTTTGTTTTAAAAAAAAATGTTCTGGTTAACATGTACCATACCATTGTTATGAACTAGCATGTTTATGCCTATAACACAATATAATCCATCCATTTGTACCTTTCATGTCTCTATCTTTTATAACAATTTCAGTGTTTGTACCTATCACAATCGCCGTAAACAATTTCTGTGGGTATGATCGTTTATACCCTTCACAGTCAGATAGTCGCATTATACGCTTTTGGAATGTTTGTACCTCACATAGCTCATGAGAAACTATGTTCATTCATTACGATGTTTATACTTATCACAACAATTTTTAAATTCCAAGGGTAAGAAAAGATCTGTTTATGCCTGGAACACACGTTTTAATATCCAGACTTATTCTAGTACTGTATTGTCTTAGAACAACCGTGCGTAACCATATAGAATGGTCTATGTTTGTACCTAAAATAACATCAAACTTAGACACAATCTTGTTTATGTCACAGCAATTGGGTATGGTGTTTAAATGATTCACCACATTTCTCGCATTTATATCTCTCAACCGATGAATGAGTATACTGATGGGCTTTCAGATACCGCTTATCGTATGTAGTATAGTTACATTCATAGCACTGATGTACAATACCACTATGCATCTTGATATGTTTTGTCAGATCGCTTTTAGCAAAATACCATTTCCCACAAATTTTACCATTAGGTAGGGCTTTGTTACACATGTGACCAGGGTGACGCAAATGTTTAAGCCGGTGATTTTTTAGGTCACTATCAAACGGGAACACTTCTCCACAAGTACGACATGGATGATTCTTTTCAAGATGACTGTACTTGTGTCATCTGTAAGTACTAGGATTATTAAATTGTTTATTACAAATAGCACATTGCAAATTTGGATGCGACTTCCTGTAGTGGGAGTTAATCCCAGCCAAAGTTTTATCTTTATAGTCACAGTTCTTGTGAGGACAAGAGAAATTACAGTTTTTCTTATATTTCTTGAGTTCAAATGACTTTGTCACCAGGCCTGTTGTCTTCTCATGTTTTACTGGTTTAGAGTCCTCACTCGGTGGTTGCAGACGGGCATGGGGTCCATGCAGTTTCGGCTTCCTTTTATGATGACTTTTCACCAAATTACTGGGTGTTGTTCCAGCACTCACTGTACGAGTACTGGTAGGGTCCACTTTTGGGTCACTGCTGTTGACATCTGCACCTACTGATGATTGGTCATGCACATTTTTGGCTAGTGTGATTGAGCCCTGAGGAGAGTCCTCTGTCTCTTCTGTAGGACTATCAGTCGCACTAATGTCTTGTGTTGATGACACCGGCCTCATAGATGATAAACCTGTTTTTTGGTGATTCTTGGTTATTTTCTTTTGTGCATCCAACCTACTTCGGGATGGCTCTTTCAAACCACTGGGTTCACTTTTTTTAGGCTTTTTCCTGACACAATAATCACTGTCACTAGTGTCTGTATTATCCTTATATTTAACCAACTTGCCTTTACTGTGTTCACTAAATCTCAAACTGTTCAATGGTTTAGGTTTACATTCCCTCATGTTGTATTTGCCTTTTTCACTAATGTTTGATACTGGCTCATCGCTACTAGATACTTCTGACAAACTAGAGTACGGATCAATGTCACTCCATCTGGGTGGAGGCTGTGATAAAGCATAAACTTGTCCAGCAGTTAAGTTAGTCAGAGGTACAGACCATTTTTTCTTTTGAGCATCTTTCACCCACATATCCATTACATCTTGTGCAGGATTTTTCACAAAAAACAAATCACTGATTTCAGTATCCTTAGTCTTTGCTGTAGTTACTGGTTTATTCGGTATTGAGGCATTAATTTCCATTGGGTTTAAGGCCCAATATGTGGCAAGTTTGACTTCAACATTCAAGCCTGTGCTTTTTAGTTGATAACTACTAGTTGTGGCAGTGTTTGTGCCTGTAACTGCTTCATTGATGCATTGGTTTATACCTAGCACAGTAAGATTTGGACTACTTGTCGCACTGTCTGTCTCCTTGTTTGTACCTTTCACAGTACTCTGAGATGCAGAATGATTACTTCTCGTGTCAGTAGTGGTACTGTTTATACCTCTAACACTATCATTCAGTTGAGTGTTTATGCCTTGAGCATCTCCCATTATGGAAGCGTCATGCGTAGTATCTGTAGAAATTGGCGGGTCCTGATTGTTTATACCTGCCACACTGTCTTGTTGCCCATTTGAACCTTGCACATCCTCAGACGTAACCGTGTTTGGGCCTTGCACACTGTCTGTTGTGTTTGCCGTGCTCTGGGAGTTTATACCCATCACTGGAGTGTTCGTTTCATTCACAACAGGCTTGTTTGTGCCCAACATTACACATGGTTTAGGATACGATGTTAGGTTTGCAATGTTATTTGTTGTTGATTTCGATAGAGGCAAGCTTTTGGATACAAGTTGATCCACCACTGATTTTGCTAGCATATGTAGCCGGGGAATTGCTGTAATTTTATGCTGACATAATGATGAAAGTGAGCTTACCACATCAGAATCTTTGTCTTGGATTTCTGTTTCAGTTTCACATAGCTGTTCCTGAGAATCAGAAGCGCCGACGGTACTAACGTCATCATTATCCTTACTTCCAATGTTTATACCCATAGTGTTGCTGGCCGCTCGTAAATCAACTGGAGTATCCTGCATGGTTCCATCGTTCTCCATTATTGGGTATGCAGGTAGAGCTGTAACCATAGTTTTGTTGGTTGTCTGAAATGGTTTTTGCTGCAGCTCACCAAACAAGTGTTCACTGATGAGAACTAGATGTATGTGGCATATGTCAAATAACCTATCTCCATCAATAGGAAGATCCGTACCAACTGTCGACCAACATCTATTCTTACAATAGATTACAACATGTCTCTGGAATGTTCTTGCAAGTGCATACAACATCAGCTCGTCTGTGAAGGTATCTTCGCATTCCATAAATTCAATCCACTGGTCCATCGGTCTTACAGTATTCACATATGCATTGTTTAATTTAAAGAAACCAAGATGCGTCGTTGATACTGAATCACAGAACTCTTTTTCCATGTGAATATGCCTACATATGTCAGCTCGTACATCTGAGGGTTCCTCTCCATTGAATTTGCCGAACAGTTTGAATATTTGATTTGGGTTCTTCTTTCCATACCTGTATGTAAGTCTGGTGTCAAGCCAGTAAGATTTACTTAAGTCCGTTCGATGAAAGGTGGACTGAGGCATGATGTCACCCTTGGATAAATGCATGACACTATGGCTGTAACTATAATCCAAGATTAAACTGAGAAGTTCTTTTGCAATGCTGCTTTCCGCCATTTTGTTGTTTCGTGGTTTAGACTGGTATGGGCCAGTTCTGACTGGTACATTTTCTGTAGTGGCCGATTTGAGTAACTACAATTATTGTTACAGGGCAGGCTGCACATTGAAAGGTTTTAGTTACCTGTATTAGTTCAATTATATGACAAACCTCATGTTTAAACCTTTCACAGTAATATTCAATTTATATTACATTTGCCAGTGTTTTTGCAATTACTAAGTTTATGCTCTTCACAGCCATTACATTGTTTATACCTTTCATGTTTCACAATATTTTATGTTTATACCCTTCACGTTATACCGAGGGAGTTAGAGCATTTTCCGGTTCATGCCTTTCATGTTCCATGCATACAATTGCTCATAGGTTTATACCTTGCATGTTAGATATATCCACCAATATTTTGGCATTTGTGCCTTTTACATTTTTACATGGTAACTATAATATTGACATGTTTATACCTTACACGTTTCATGCATACAATTCTTCATAGGTTTACACCTTGCATGTCTATCACATCCCATAATGTTTTGACCATTTTTGTGGGTGTTTATACCCAGAATAAATGGAATTATTTCTGCTCAGAGGATAGTTTATCTTTTACTCTTTTTACAAATAGATAGTAATTTGTGAGGGATTTTAGCTCATTCGACAGCCCTCCAAATTCAACTATGCCCTGACAGAATATACTATCACTATATTGTTTATGCAAAGTTCTTGGTATGTTAGGGATACTTTTATTTCTAGTATTGTAGCCATGTTTTTTTGTCAAACTGTTTCCAGTTGCATTAGTTGTTGCACATCTAAGCAGTTCTGTTGGCAGTTCATGGTGTGTAACTTTCCAACCAAATTTCAAATTTTCTAGTTTGATCATATTAAATACAGATAATATTCTGTCATCTTTCTTTTTATATTAATGTAACGAAGACATTTTATTTATGATTTCGATATTTTTTTAACTAGAGATTTGGAAGCCATGTTGCCCCACATACCAAGACCGTATGCAATGTGACTATAAATATGGGCATAATAAAGCAATTTCTTTGCGTGACTGGTTAGGTGATTTTTACTACTAGATAGTAAATAAGCATTTCTTTTTAGTTTAAGTAACAAATTTTCGCAATGCTGCACCCAATTTAGTTTCTTATCAATGTAAACACCCAAGAATTTTGTGTTGTCTTTAAATTGTAGACTTTCATTTCCTATGTTAATATGTGAAGGTACTATCAACTGTCTATTGTTCCCCTTAAAGTAGATACAAACACTTTTTTTAATATTTAGCATTTATTTGTTGGCTTTAAACCAGTCATGCAATATTTCAAGATCATGCTCAATAGTCCATCTAAGATAAGATGGATTTTCATGACTATTGTAGATAGTTGTATTGTCAGCAAAGAGGATGCAACTACTAAATTCTAAATGTAGATATAGATCATTACAGAAGATAACAAAAATTAATGGTCCTAGGCACGAGCCTTGTGGTGCACCGAAAGTTACGTCTTTTGAGGATGAATATTCATTTATACCTGAAACATTACATTTTGCCTTCATTTTTCGATTATCTAAATAGCTCCAAAACCAGGATAGTGCATGCTTTTGATAAGTCTAAGAATACAGCTATGCTATGCTTATTGAGCTCTTTACCTTTGAGTACATTTCCAACTAGTTCAGTGATGGCATGTTCACATGAGTGTTTAGACCTAAAGCCATATTGGCTTTTGTAAATTTGATCATTTTCATTTAGAAATGAGCAAACTCTTTTATACATCACTTTTTCAAATATTTTAGAGATTGTCAGTAAAAGCGAAATAGGTCTATAATTTGACACTAAATGTGGACTGCCTGCCTTGTACAGTGGAATCACATCAGCGTATTTCATAGAATCAGGAAATTGTCCAGTTTCTAGTGAAATATTGATCAGAATATTCAAAGGTGATAAAAGTACATCAGATAAATCCTTCAATAGTGAATTAGATATACCATCATAACCACTACTTTTTTATTCTTAAATTGTCTAATAATATTCGAAATCTCAGATTGAGTACATGGTATTAAGAATAGACTTTTTGGGTTTCTTGTGATTTTTTTTTAGATATTCATTTACATTTGTATTGCTGGGGGGGGTGTTATTAGCAAGATCTTTTCCAATACTGGAGAAATAATCGCCGAATTTTTCACATATAACCTTTGAGTCAAATTTCTTAACACCATCAATGGTTATATACAAAATACTACTACTTTTATCAGTATGTTTTCCAGTTATACTGTTTATAATGTGCCATAGTTTTTTTGTGTGTTGTTTAAACCTAACACACTGATTTGAATAGTACTCAATTTTACATCTTCGTTTGATTTTCTTAAGAACTGTACGATACTGTTTATACCTATCATATGCCAAGTCTTCCCACGTTCTTAGAGCTTCTTTATAAAGTTTTAGCTGCTTATTTGAGCTATGCAATATTCCTTTGGTTAACCACAGTTCTTTTATAATTTTCTTTGAAGTGATTTTAATAGTCTTTTCTTCAGTATATTTATTCATCGTTTTTTGCAGAATCTCATGGAAGCAGTCGAACTTGGCATTGATGTTTGGTAATGTATTTAAATGACTTGTCCAGTCTATATTCAATTGACTCTTCATTTCTGGCAATGAAGCAGGACTAATAAATTTCTTTTTGAATGTAACGAAATCTTTTCTACACCTGATAACATCATTCCAGGTCATTAGGCAAGGTAGATGATCACTAATGTCTGACAAAGCTTCTTTGACAATTACTAAAAATGTGCTTGGTAACAATAAGATTGTCGATTAGAGTGGTGGTTGATTTTGCAATTCTAGTAGGTCTTGTGATTACTGGAATCATGTCGTTATCTAAAATAGTTTCTAAGAACAATTGAGTGGGTTTGTGACTGGCGCTCTTTAAAAAATCCATATTGTGATCGAGTCCAAGTACTACATTTGCATTCCTCCTACATAATTTTTTGACTAGTTTTTCAAAATCATTATTGAATCTGGATTCGTTGGTATTGGGAGGCCGATAAAGGCTTCCCACTAACATAGTTACATTACAAGTTTTCAATTCAACTATGCAACATTCTAAATGATGAGATGTATCTGAGTATTCATCTAACATTCTACATGAGAATTCGGTGTTTACCAGAATAGAAACACCTCCTCCCTTTTTTCCTTGCCTGCTCAATCCAAAATGTTTATAGCCAGGCAGGTTTATTTTATCCATTGTAGAGCTTGTCAGCCAAGTTTCTTGAATTAAGACTATGTCTGTTTTGTTAGCACCGTTGATGGTGTTAAGCAACTTATGTAGTTTGTGTTGTTTATTCAGTAAGCCATGAATATTTAGTTGCAATATGGTCAAATCACTTTTGTTACTTTGCCATACATTGTTGTCTGATAATTTGAAATAATCACAACAATCTTCATCTTTATCTAAGTAAGGTGTATCATGAAGAGAGTAACCAAGTGAGTCTACCAAATCTGTTTTGGGATGTAGACACATTTTGGGTTTAAACAAATTCTCTGTCTGACACTACTCTCTATTATTATCAACAATGGGTTCCATTTTATATATACAAAACAAGAAAAAGTAAAGTACACACCACCGTAATAATACAGACATATAGACCTAGCATAGCCCATATGTAGTAATACAATCTGATAGGAAATGACAGATAATGTAATTATGTTCGGTTACATGACAATGTGTTACATTTTTGTAGTATGGTTGGGTGATCATAATGTTTATACCCCACCCACCCTGTTGCATACAATGTTTTTTGCCTAGCACGCACACTGCTGCTTACAATGATGCTTTTCATTTAGGGGTGGTGTGTAAATGTTTATACCCAACACACCCATAGTTTCGCACAATGTTGTTACCTTTTTACGGGCGTTTATGCCCTTCACATTTGAATTCAGTAATAAAATAGGTTTGAGTGTTCCATCACCGTGCTCTGTTTATGCCCAGCACCATGTAATGATTTCATTACAAATTCCTGTATTGAGGTTTAAACCCAGAACGACAATTAAGTAGATTCTAATTTCACCAATCGTTTATACCCAACATTGAGGTTTAAACCCAGAATGACAATTAAATAGATTCAAATTTCACCAATCGTTTATACCCATCATTGCGTTAGGTTTTCCTGTGTTCATACCTTTCACAACGGTGAGTTTATGTTCCATTACCATGGGGTTTGAACCTTTCACATTAATTCACAGTTCAGCCATCACCATTAGACTTTGTACTGCTGTCCATCGGTTCCTCTTTGTTTGTGCCTAAAATATCCTTAATGTACTTACGGACGTTCTCTAGAATTTCTCCTAGTATGCCTTGGGAATGCCAGAGCTTCCTGTCCAGACAGTTTTCCTCATACAAGGGTACTCCATTACCCCATAGTTTGTCACGGCAACATTCCACCAAGACAACATCCTCTGTTCCTAACAATACATCTCTTAGAGGTTGATTCTGTAGAAATTTTGCTTTTATCCCTTCTTCACATCTCATTTTGGCTTCTTTGGCCCACTCATCTTGATTAAAGTTCTTGATGTTGTATGACAATGTTTTACATTCCAAAGCTGTACTGCTGTTGAGTATCTTGTTGCCCGTGTCCATGCCCCCGCTGAATTTTGCTTTTTGGTACTGTATCATCTGTTCACTGCAGTGATACTTTATTCCATCATAGCTAAACAGAGCAGGATAAAAATTACTGAGGGGGTTCAGTTCTCCAAAGAAACCCAATGCATTTCCACTACTTTTGCTGGTGATGTTGAATGTGTTCAATTCTGATGGTAATTTATGTAAGTTCTGTAAGTTGTAGTTTTTACCTTTCAAAACAAGCGTTGTTCCTTCCATCTTGCATTTCCCTTTATACTGTGACAACTTCCTTGCCGCCTTTAAGATAGGTCTGAGTTTCTTTCTGCAGGATTCATCTTCAGCACTGTACTCTTTGTCGACATAAACACCTTCTTTAAGCAATTTCCTTCTCTCCAATAATTTATCTGCATCTGATTTGCAAGCGAATGATACCCTAATCGGTCTGCTATGGAGTGAATTGTATTTGCCCAAGCATGTTGTAGAGTTAATTGGTATACGTCGGGCAATTTCTAATTTCTTCTCTTCACTTTCAACCGTTACAGTATCTGCTATGCTTCTTATAACAAGTTCTCTTCGAGTTGATTCCTGTTCCCAATTAGACTCCTTGATTCCTCTGAGGATAATATTACTCTCCATCAATTTATCTTCTAGCATCTTGACTCTTCTTTCTAGTTTACTATTCTGTTGCTCCACTGCTTTCACTTGACTGGAGAGGTTGTTATTTTTTTCTTGCAGTGTTTTAACCTCTACTCTGGTATCTTCCCAGTCCTTCTGACTCGATATGAGTGAGTTAATGCTTTGTTGGAGTGGATCTATCATGGCCTTCATGTTTGCTGTCATGCGTTTTTCCATCTTCAATAGGGCTTTGGTGAAGGCATCTGTAGATTTGGTTTCCTCTGTGTTGTTTTCAATGTTTTCATTGATATCTGTATCATCGACTTTACTGTCTTCACTAGGTCTGGCTTGAGGTTTAGTTGGGCTTGAGGTAGATTTGTTTCCCTGGCTCATATTGAATTTTTTAGGTGTAGACTGTACTGATTGTTCACTATGTTTTCTTTTCCTGGAATTTCCAGTGGATGCTCGGCCTCTAGGTAATGAGTCTGATGAATGTCTTTTGTGTTATTTTTTCATACTAGACTGTTGTTTCCTTAGTTGTAGGGATCTTGGGATCCTATCCTTGCCTGTCGTATAATCCAGGCTGTCCACAAAACCTAATATACTAAGTTGATTGTTCGCATTGCTCATGTTGAGGGATGATCATGATAACGTGTTACGTTTGAACCTATCACGATTTCTTGTTTCATAATCATGTTTATACCTTGCACTTCCTGTTTGAACTTTTGGCACTAATTTGTTTAAGCCTATCACATCAGTAATGTAACCGTACAGTTCAATCTTCGTGTTTATACTTATCACAAGACAAGTGTTATTAGTTCTTTGCACTTACTGCATTGTGTTTCCATCCAATGTAAGAAGTTTATGCCTATAATGTTACATCCTCTTCATAAGTTTTTGTCAATATCACTTATTATCGTTCATCACCTTGTTTGAACTTGCTAATATCATGTAAGGTGCGCGTGTGCGTACCTCGTTATGTAAGTAAAAGAGTAGCAGCTGGTGTTTGGAAAGTGTGTTTATTCTACTCTGGCCCTATTAGCGGTGCGCTCTATATATACGGGTATATAGCGGCCAGTGAATTGTGGGTCCAGGGTATGGGCAGAGCCCTCCCTATGGGTGCTTAGGCACATGTCGTACCCTGCATGGGGGGTCTTATTTGAGACGAAAAATGGTAAACTTCTGAAAGTAATTTAGCATTTTTCGTTTAATAATTTGTAAAACCGTATATTGCTGAGCGCACACGTTTGGATTTTTCACCAGAGATTTAAAAATAACAGAATAAAGTAGCGTAGGACATTTTTCAGAGACAGTTGTGAAATT
>JBCAUG010029453.1:0-24539 GCA_038406175.1 Haplosyllis leylae
AGGTCTGGCCAGGAACAGAGGTACCCAGGGTTCCCCTGGCTGGGGTACCCCCGGCTGGAATGGGGTACCCACCATGTGGCTGGGATGGGGTAACCCCCCCCCGGGGATAGGACAGCAGAGTGAGTTGTTGCTACGCAGCGGTCGGTATGCCTCTTGCGTTCACGCAAGACTTTCTTGTTGAAATAAAAATTGGTAAGTGAAATGTGCTTTCCGAAGTTGTCAGTAAGAAGGTTCGGCCACCACCTGTGCGACTGAAGGAGACTTCACACGGCAGATTCTACCACTGGTTCAACTGTTACGAATGCGAAGCTTCCGCCGAAGAGTTCAAAAGATGATTCCCGTAGCCTGTCAGACATGGAAACTCCGCAATCACTCACGAACTCCATCCTAACCTCAATTTAAATTTGAGTGTTTGCTCAAAGAATTACACGACTCATTCACAAGATGGGAGTTTTAGAATGTCATACTTCAAACATGGTGATACCAAGAAGCAAAGCCGGAACTTTTCGAAACGGTTTTTTTTTCAATTTCAGAAAATTACTTCTTTTTCCAAAACAAAATTATACAAAATTTGTCCCATGGGAAATTGAATCACCGTATTAAATATTCCGTCAAATTATTGAGTTTCATCATCAACAATCTTTGATATTAATCATACGATTATGTCTGACAGGCCTTCACTGATTGAAATTATTTGGAAATGCAAAACACATCAATTTGTGAAAAAATAAATTTTAAATGAAAGCCGCAGTTCTTGGTTTTGGGGACATGGATAGACTTTGTGGCTTAATTTAACGCCTATTCGTGACCTCGTCAGGTGTCTGGGTGTACTCATCTGGGATTGGTTAGTCAGTCCAGTCACGTGGATAACTCAATAAGGTAACAGCCAAATCTTATCACCACCAGGTGATCAAAGAATAATAAACCATATCAAAGTAACTTTATTCTCCTTGAAACCGAAAGTTCTTTTGAAAGATGTAATGTGCGGCTTTCCCTTCATTTGGGAAAAAGGGGATTTGATTCGCAGTGATTATCCTTTTTGCCTCCATCGTTTCACACAAATCTGTTTCCAGTCGAGACTTGAATTCCCTGAGCAGCAATAAAGCGTTGCAGTGTAACGCAAAAGTACTCAAACCTAACAACAACACAGGGACTCAGAGAGGGCAAAAATACTCAATAGAAATATAAAACATGTTTGTTTTATTTCTCTCGTTTGTTATTGTTTTGATTTTGGATTTTGAGCATGGGTACCAATTTAAATTTTTTATTAGTTTATTGTGAATAGTAATCTATTTTCTCTATAATTCTTAATTTTCTGGCAAATACTGGCAGAATCCTGCCAGCATTGACATTCTATGGGTCGCAACCAGAATTTGCTAGAAAATTCTGAACTGTGGAAAAACTCGGTTGTCTAGAATGGATTTAGTAATTTGTACAAAAGCAATAATAATGACAACATGAAAACAATTTCTGTCAATTTGTCAATTGGTCCAGTAGAAGTCTCAAAACTCAAGATTTTGTCTCAGGTAGATCTAAAAGAACTAGTTCAATAACAAGAAAGTCCTCCTGCTGTGTAGCAAGTGCTCACTCTGCTGACCTATCCGGGGGGGTACCCTCCCCCAGCTGTGGGACTGAGGACCCCCCTGGCTGTGGGACTGAGTACCCCCTACCTGTGGGACTGAGTACCCCCCTGGCTGTGGGACTGAGTAACCCCCCCTGGTCCAGACCCTCATATGATCTGAGTATCCCCCCTCCCGATTCAAGTTTTGTCATACAATTCTCTCGTCGTTTCCCGCCAAAATGTGCCAATCAAGCCAATCCTTACTAATTGCACACTCGGTTCATGAAAGGATTTGGACGTCGGCCTATCACTGATTGGCTCCAAAGAAATGATATGGAAAACTTCTTTCGATGTGGTGGACAGACAGACAAACTGAAAATAACCTCCTCTCATACTACGTACGTGGTTGGTAATCAGCAGACTAGCCAGTCCCATTGTCTCCATGGTCACTCATTGTCCCCCATGGTCTCCAATGGAAAATGGAAACCAATTGAATATATGGACTCATAAAAGGTCTAAAATACGTATGAAGTAATATTGGAAATACGCACAACCTAAGTATAACTAAAAGTACCGTCATGAGGTTCAACGGCGAAGAAACCATAAAACCTTCACAGGAAGGCAGTTGGTTTCCAGCTTTAAGGTCATTTCACTTTCACTTTTGTTGCGTTAAACTCAGAGCTAACATCAGACAATATGTTGTAAGGTGTTTGTGATCATGAAGAACCTTTTCACACTCGAAAGTCATTTGACGAAAAAGGGGTCAATTGCTAGTCTGAAATCGAACTGTCGGATTACATATTTCTGCATTGACATCATTGCCATTGGAAACTCCGTGTACTGAAGATGATGCCACTTAGTTTAATAAGACGTAAAAGCGTCAGACGAAACGTGACGTAAACCTGATTCTACAGACGGTCGGGGTCGTTTGAAGCTGTCACAACAAACGTGTTGCCGAAATAAAGGTCAAAGTAATAGAACCGTTTTTCTGGAGACCTCAGTGCTAATTACGCAAACATGAAGGTTGTTCTTATCTCTGTAAAATGGGGGTCTAAGGAGCCAAAAATAGTTTCCATCGAAACTGTAAAAATATCTGGTCAGAATGGAGAAAGTAAGTGCAGTTAACATTGTTCTTTCATATGGTAGTATTTTTTGAGTGGAACACTAATATTTTTGTATTTTTGTTGTTAACTGCAAGTTGTTCGTCCAGAAAGTTTTTAATCATCTTTCGAAGGCAGATTTTCAAAAGCAAAATTATAATCCAATGAAACTCCAGTTAGTTTTACCTGTTTTATCCTTCATAAATCCTCAGCAAATTTAGAAAGTCCTTCAAAATGTCATTGTTACCGCCTGGATCCGAAGGATGGGGGAAGGTAATAGTTTCAGTTTGTTTGTCAGTACACAGGGGAAGGGGGTACCCTGACTAGGGATGGGGTACCCCCTCCCCTTTCCACTTCCCTTTCCCCTCCCCTTCCCCCTCCCCCTGGCCAGGGATGAGGTACCCCCTCCCCTTCCCCCTTCCCCTGGCCAGGGATGGGGTACCCTCCCCTTGCCCCTGTCCCTCCCCATCCCCTCCCCTCCCCCTTCCAGATAGGACAGCACAGCCAGCACTTGTTACGCGGTGGGCGGTATGCCTCTTGCGTTCACGCAGGAGGACTTTCTTGTTCGTTTTATTTTTACCTTCAAAACGGCTATAAATAACTAAGGATCAAAGAAACTTCGCTCTCTTCTTCTTTTAAATAAGGACTGCACGAATGCAAAAATTGCACCAATTTGTCAACAAAATTTGACACTTTACACAACATTTGTGTCTTTTCATGAATAGACGCAGAAAAGTACAAAGCCTTTTCTGTAACTACACTGGTTGTACCTTTGAGTGCTTACTGACTTGTTGCCATTCAGTTTACAACCTACCTTACAATCAACCATGTTGATTTTCGTTGCAAATTTGGGAGTTCTACTGAAGAATCATATGACATTACCAAAGCTGATCATTACCAGGGAATTAATGTTTTCAATAGTAATTTCATCCAGTGTTGGTTCTGAAAAGAGTCATTACCGACTAATGTGAGGTGCGCTGTAATAGGGGTTATTGAAGTCAACTAGTGTCAACTAATGTTAAAATGTTAGGTTGGATCCATTTCCAGACACACCTTTTTGTATGACCATCTATGGTCCCATGTGGGGCTCTTCTGTCCTCGTTTAGTCCAACCATTGACTATGCTCCCATCTGGGTGAAATAAAGTAATGTTTACTCTCATCTGTTCCTTCCACAGGTGAAAGGTTAAAAAAAGAACAATGGCCAAAGAAACCTTGTCCATTCGTAAACATATTACAGAAGCATGAAAATGATGAACAAATTAAGAATGCTAGTCAGTATAAACTCTACGCCCCAGCACTGTGAGTCACGAAGATCATTTGATGTCTCTACTCTGCATCTGATTCTCTGGAATTAAATATCCATAAATATTGACGTTACAATACTCCTCCTCAGATCTTACACCGGTTCATTGTGTAAATCACTTCCAATCCGATATGTCACGATTAAAGACACGGTTATCTAACACATTGTGTTTTTCAGTTTTAAAACTGTCCCTTAGATTTGTTAAATTATTTTGCTCCCAGTATTTGTAAATATGTAATACAAGTAGTAATCAGTACTGGTACATTGAAATATTTTGCACGGGTATATATTTCCATATTGACACAAGTACTGAACTCACACCTGTGCTTTTTAAAAAAAGAAGACCAATATTTCAAGATAATTTGACAAATTTACAAACCAGAAACGGAAAATCTCAACTATGTTTTGCGATCTGTACCCTGTCACACCTTATATCAGCGCATCTTTGCTAAATGACCAGTTTTTTATGATAGGCGTTTCTGTGAGATAATCTGACAGATCTTCGCACAGGGAAGAACAAAAAAAAATTTCGTTAAAAATTGCCCCCATTGGGTTTGAAACCAGGACCTGAGACCAATGCTCTACCGCTGAGCTAAGTCACTATTTGGTTGTCTGTGTGAATCATTAAGGCCTTTATAAAATCATGCTCTATTGAGTCTAGAAATTAACAAAGTCCAACATGTGAAGTGGTGCATGAAACAAAGCTCACTTCAGAAATCTCCTGCCAAACAGATTCCTCCCTAGCTCAGGGATAGAGCATTGGCCTGAGGATCCAGAGGTCCTGGTTTCAAACCCAACTGGGGGCAATTTTTTGACGAATTTTTTTTTGTTCTTCCCTGTGCAAAGATCTGTCAGATAATCTGACAGAAATGCCTATCATGAAAAACTCAAATGTACACAATTGTTTAATTTTGGGCTTCTGTACATTTGTAAATATTTTCAAGGGCGTGTAAACTATGCAACTAGTTTTGTCTTCTGTGCATATGTGTGGAATAGGTTTTATATGTAAAGAACACAAGAACCATTCCACACATTACCTAAAAATATAAACATGTGTACATAAAACCAGACTAGATTCCTCCCTTTCCGGCAAAGCCCATTGCGGAGAAAGAGCTGCGCACCGGAATGTTAATGTTATGTCGTTTGGCTGTGGGAACGTTTAACTTTACTTGTTCCTGGACAACAGATTTAAATATATACATGATATAGTCTCGATAAATATCTTTCATGTCTTCAATTTCTATTAATCCAATGTACATGAGTAAACTAAGGCTAATGGACAATGTTTTCAAACCCCGAAGGTAATATGGAACCACTACGTGAGCTTCAAGTGAAATAACATTTCTTTGGACATTTTTGAATGAATAAACATTTGTAACACCTGACGGGTAAGTTTAGATGTTTATATCCCTAGACTAAAGCTCAAAGGGTATGAACAGCTGAACTTACCTTCAAGGTCTTACTATGCGTTTATTCATTGTACAAATGTCCATAGAAATGGTTTCTCATGCATATGTAAGTGGTTATCATTTTTACTTAATTTTAATTAAACAGTGGGAATCATTAAAACACTGTAAATTGTTCTAATCAATACCAATGATATCTGAGGCAACTGAAAGAATCAGAACCCCCTGGGATTCAAAACCTTTACGCGTCGGGGTATAATTTTGTATGTCCCCCTGAACACTCTTAAATAACTTATTATATGGATATTATACACTGTTGAAATATAATTTTTATAATGTCCAAATTTGCCATTGTGCACCGCGCTACATGCATAAGAACATACACATATACCTTTTTTGCTTTCGGTCTTTTCCGAGATTTAATAAATATGTCTAATTGCTATTTAGGAATAATACAAGACAAGAAAACTATTATGAGGATATATCCAAAAGAAAAGAAACAAATGGAGCTGCAACTGTTGACATGTTGGATGATCTGAAAAAGTTTAGAGAATCACTTTAAAAAGGAAGGTACAAATACTGTGAAAGTCAAACTTTTTTCATATCATTCATAGTATTCATTAACCTAGATCGCTTTAATTGTTCGCATAAGTTAACAGATGAAGTTAATGAGGGTTAACCTGCCGAAAAAAGAAGAAAATACACAAATATTTTGATGGGAATCTCTTAATACTGAAAATGTTTGTACAATAAATATCTTTTCATGTCAGCGAAACGCAGTCTCTCGTAATCATCACAACATCTATTATATGAGACTAAAATGTTTGAAACTACATACAAAATCTTCCGTTGATTCAACGTTTAATTCAACACCGTTATGGCGTAAAATGCAAAATGTGGCTTTTATCTGTGGACATCGAATTGTCTTCGGTACTAAGAAAATAGTGAAAGGCACAATCTTAATACAACATGCAATTCACTGTAAAAAATACTGCCGTTCAAGCTTTCATATCTCATGAAATTAGGGTTCCTGTGTCATAAAGTAAATAGGCGATAAATATAAAAGAAAATAGGACACGTTTTAGCATAATTTGCCGGGATTCTGTCCGAGTTAAATTTGGCGGTGTTGTCAGAGGGGTTCATCGCGGCAGATCGCATATTATAAAGAGATCACAAATGAGCCCGAAATGATCGCAGATGAACGGTGATAAACTTCAATCAAGTTCAATCAACTTCATTAATGTTTAATGAACTTAATTCAAATTGATTTAAGTTTAATTGTCTGTTTAATGAGCTTAATTCAAATTGATTTAAGTTTAATTGACCTCATCTGCAGAAATCTCCTTTGGCAGCGGCTGCTCACAGACCCATTGTATCTCAAAATTGCACACAAAAATCTGAACCAAAAATGAAAATCGCTACAAAGAAGGAAAACATTGGTATAATCACAGTGTGTAGTAGAGTAGTAGTAGACAGTAGTAGACGATTATTGAAAGTAGATCTGATAAAAAGTTTACGCCAAATCCCGAGTCAAGATTACAAGAAAATTTGTTTAGTTTCTCAGACATTCATTGTTGTCTTGCATGTAGATCTGCGCCAATCAGTACCCATCTTCATTTCAACCATTCTTATTCATCTAATCTAATATTCCGAAAATTTACAAAATGATTTTACACGCATTTCTCGACTAACTCTCCATGAGGTGGACTATTATCTACAGAATTGATTTCTGAATTGCTGGTGTGGGGCTGCTGGGAACACTGGTACCTCGGAACTTACCTTAGCCAGGGCCACCTAGTCAACATATGGGAACACGTTCTTCCTCAATTTGTTAATATTTTATTGACAAAATGAAAAGTAACATCACACCATTTCATATGTAACGGTTTTGTTCACAGCCTCCTGATTCTCCTAATTATTGGATGCCTGAAATTCAAGTTCTAAATGAGATTTTATGTATTTTATGTATTCGGTAGTGTACATTGGTATTTTGCTAAACCGTAACATCTCTTTGGTGAACAGCATCACTACATTTTCAGTGACACTTTGATACCAACAGCTTTTTATCATATATAGTAGAGCTATTTTTTGTAAAACCTTTCGAGGTGTGACCAAAAGAGCAATCATTACACCTACACGACTGGAATAATATTTCCATTTGACACAGGTGGACTTCAAATCAATTACTAGAAATGATCGCACTTTCGGCTGTCCAATCATTTGCACGAATATTAATTCACAATTTCATTTTGTTCATTAACACTTCAACAATGCTTGGTATAACAAAGGCCATTGGCTAATTGGGCGATCATATTTGGCGATGATTGCTAGCAATGCAAAGACGGACTAGCACTGAGGAATATTTTTGAGATGTTTTTAAAAAGCGAGAAAACAAACGCAAAAATTAACACGAGGGATTTCGGATTACAAAAATAGTATTGAAGCGTACATATAGTGCGCTTCAATACTGGACAAGTGATGGAAAATGAAACTTTTGAGTCAGTCATATGTCACTTTTTTGCTTTGTAGTTTTACATTTTATTTTCATTTTAATTCTTATTTCATATGAGCTTAAAATATTTTTTGCTGATTGACTATCAATGTTTATGAACTGTAGTTGATGGTTTCAGACTCCATGCTAGTTTTTCCATTTTTGTCTTGACTTTTAGAAACAATCTTCAGAAATACGTCAAGTAGCAATGGCCGTTCGATTTGAATTTTTTCTGTGATTAATGCTAATGTAACACTATTCATGTAATTTTCTGTCTATTATGTTACTTTTGTAACAACTCTGATTCTAAGATAAAAATTCTATGACCCTAGTAAAATTATCACTCCATACTATTTGCGTCTCGCTTCAGTTGGTTTCACTCTGTCTGGTGATGACACAACTTTTTAAATCCAAAGGTAGCTCAAATCCGAAAAAAAGTGTAAAAGAAAACCTGAATCTTGGAAATTACGTACGCGATACACTGTTTCTTGTCGTTGTAAAAAAATTTAGTTTAAACATCAATATATCAAATCATGAAATTGATAACGGTAAACGCAATCATTGTATTGTGTTGGACTTACTTGATTAGTTGTTGTGTTGCCTCGGTGGAAGATTTTTTCATTCAGGTGAAACCTGGTGAAGTTGACCTAGTAATTCTTATGGACAGGTAGGAGCATTGGTAAATTTATTTACGGAATGCGAGAATTCAAATCATTTCATACCAGAGAGGAAAATTACTTTGTGTGCAATAGAACACCCTGTATTATTTTTAGATCGACATCTATTGGCAGATACGATTTCTACACTAAGCAAAAAACATTGATCCATGACATAATTATGTACCACCTTCCTGTACTTCCTAACCAAGTGAGATTAGCCATAGTGACATTTGCTTCTGATGCTGAATTGGTAGTGGATGGAATATCTAATGAACCATTCACAAAATGTGAACTCTTCCAGGAGGGTGGTTTTTGGGGAAAAGTTATTTTCAACACAGAATATATTTACTCAAAAGACGCATACATATTGAATGGTAGTGTTGCAGAAGACTCTAGTATGAAAAGAGCTTTAATGAAAGCCAGCATTATACTTGATGCAGGTTTGTTTACAAAAGTATTTTTGTAACGAAATTTGCCTGGTAAATGTAGTTGCTGGTTAACTGTATCAGCTTCCTTGTCTAATAAATCACAGACGTCATGCAAAAAAACAAGAAAACCCTCCTGCATGAATGTAAGAGGCATACCGACCGCGGCATAGCCGACTTGTCTGGGGGGGGGGGTACTCAGCCTGAGTACACCCCCAGCTGGACTGAGTACCCCCCTTGCTGGACTGAGTACCCCCAGCTGGACTGAGTACCCCTGGCTGAACTGAGTACCCCCTAGCTGGACTGAGTAACCCCTGGCTGAGCTGAGTACCCTCCCCTGGCTGGACTGAGTACCCCCAGCTGGACTGAGTACCCCCCACTGGACAGAGTACCCCCCCAGCTGGACTGAGTAACCCCCCAGCTGGGACTCTGAGTACCCCCCCCCCCATCTGGGACTCTGAGTACTCCTCCCTGGCTGGACTGAGTACCCCCCCCAGCTGGGACTCTGAGTACCCCCTCCCCCAGCTGGGACTCTGAGTACTCCACCTGGCTGTACTGAGTACCCCCCAGCTGGGACTCTGAGTACCCCCCCCCAGCTGGGACTCTGAGTACCCCCCCCCGTGGACAAACAGACACCTGTGAAAACAGTACCTCCTCTCGTACTACGTACGCGGTCGGTAAACATGTGAAGAAACCTGAAATCGGTTTAAGGAATATGTATTATAAATGCAATGATGTCGTCTATCAAGTTTTTTTCTGAAGTGTATCTAATTTTTGTTTTAATTTCTAACTCGAGGACACAGAAATGTATGAAAAAGACTCAAGGCTGATGAAATATTAGCTAATTTTTACTTTTTTGGACCACATATATGTATAAATTTCAGCATGATGGTCCATGTACTAAATAGATCTATTTGAAAATTGAATAACAGATAAAGAGCCATGTTTTCAAATTTTCAAATCAGATGCACTTTAAATTTAATATCAAGTACTCAGTCCATTTTTTTTGCTTTAAAAATTAAGGAAGATTGAAAAGACCGTCTGTAAGATCGTTTGTGTTGATATCTACAACCGGTAAATGGACAGAAGAAAACATCACTGAAACTAGAGATAATTTGTTAGAGAAGCGGATTCGAATTTTTGGAATTGGTAAAGTGTTGTCCTAAATACTGCTTTACGGATCAGTGAATTAAATGTTTTGTGTATTTAAAGGAATTGGTTTACTTTCATATATCAATACAAGTATGGACTGTCTTGCTATAGTTAGTTAAAATTTACATCAGTACATTACTTTCATTTAGCAAAATTAACATGTCACAGAAGACAGTGAAAACTTATAGGCCAATCTCACATTTACAGGTATTGGCCAAATGGTGACCAACTGGACTAAAAACCTACTTACACTCCAAACGGAGGAAAAAGCTGGAAACATTCAGCCTGATGATTCTTGGATAGCCGAAGTTCACATGCGACCAAAATTAATTGAAGGTACAAACATGACAGATATGGTGACCAGTAATACCAGGTACAACTGAGTCTTCACAAATAAAGCTAATGCTGGATAATTTCCTCTTCAGAATTTTCTGATTTTGCTTGGATATCTTCGTATGATCCATCCTGTCTTGGTGATCAGAGACGATGTGAAGCAGTGACCGGATGGATGATATGTAAAGACATCTCAATTGGTGAGGAGCGCTTTCCACAGACTCAGGTCACCCTGCGTATACAGACTATGCCATCGAAATTTTTTTCCAATAGGAAGTTTTTTTTTCCTTTTTTATTTTTTGAAAATGTGTTTGGGTTTGGTGAACCATCTAAAACAAGTATATTCTTTTGGTAAACAAAACTTGGAATGTTGCATGTAAATTCAGGACAATTCAATTGTGACAATTAGGAGTTTGTGAATTTTTCTGATTTCTGGGGGACTACTACAACTATTCTATTATATTTAAATATTTCTATTTTAGATTCCCCACCATCTGCAAACATATTTGAAAAATAATTCACGAGGAAACATTCTTGCCAACTTTTGATTCTTGAAATAAGTCACTATCTAAATTTGTATCCGCAGGGTGTAAGTGTACCACTAGACCTAGAACAGAAGTCTAGCTTTGTTATTAGATCTAGGATCTCCTAAAAAGTCCAAGGAATCATTTCGGAACGAATACTCAAAAGAAATATTCAGAAAAAGAAATAATTTTGTTTGGGTTTTTTTCCCTTTTGTTCTGCGCAGTCCCCTGGAATCTGTAACGGAGCCCAGTGTCATCATACATACTTACTCAATTTCCACTCGTAAATAAAGTAACTTGGTTAATAAAATAGAGAATAAATTGTAAAAAACAGCAGTTTTTTAGGTTCTCTTCAACAATCCTTGTTATTGCTTTTGCTAGAAAGTTGTCTGATACTAGGCTGTCAGAACGGAGGGACATGTTATTACACCCATATTGCGTTTCAATGCATATGTCCCTATGGTTTCTACGGCAGGTAAGAACAAATCAAATTAAATGTGAGTTGTGGAAGACGATAGAAGATTTTCCTATTACATTGACTACGCACATTGAGGACGAATTCTACACAGATTAACACCAGCAGGCAGTGCATGTTGAAATCAATACATGTCACCACAGACTTACCCCTTTCACATCGTTTCATGGTACAAACAAAAACTTTTATTTTTGTATCAAATATTGTCACACTTTGTGTCTGTTGACTTGTATCAATATCGAAGGTCATCATGTTTTGTATTTGACTTTCTAAAATTGAATTTATGCCAAAATTTTTTTAGTCTCAGCTTTTTCATCTGTGCATGTGAATATATCTTATTTTTGCAATCTACATATGTAGATAAATACTATTTTTAGTATTGCAGGTCCATTTAAGCCTTCATGCACTGACTGTGACTATTGTTGATATACACATTTTGCCCAGATCCACTAGATGGTGTACGCCTTTTCAAGCCTGTATCACCAGTGATAAATGTTACTCATGGTTGTACAGTCCAGTGTTTAACTCTATCTAGGGTCACTTTACATGATCACAGTAAATTATTTACAGAAAAATAATTTTTTAGGTAGACTTCAACAATGTAGCTTCACTTTGGCCAAAGTGGGTGTGGAACATCAATGTGTGTGTGTGTGTGGTGCAGGCTTATGTGCAAGTCCAGATCTAGATCTAAGCTACAAATAGATCTAGATTTGGATCTAAGCCACAAATAGATCTAGATCTAAGCTGCAAATAGATCTATTTGTGGCTTAAGTCTAGATTTATTTGCAGCTTAGATCTAGATCTATTTGTGGCTTAGCTCTAGAACTATTTGTGGCTTAGATCTAGATCTATTTGCCACTTAGCTGTAGATCTATTTGTGGCTAAGGTCTAACCTATTTATGGCTTAAGTCTAGATCTATTTGCAGCTTAGATCTAGATCATTTTGCAGCTTAGATCAAGATCTAGTTGTGGTTTAGATCCAAATCTAGATCTATTTGTGGCTTAGATCTAGATCTATCTGTGCCTTAGGTCTAGATCTATTTTGGCTTAGATCTAGATCTATTTACAGCTTAGCTCTAGATCTATTTGTAGCTAAGGTCTAATCTATTTATGGCTTAGGTCTAGATCTATTTGCAGCTTAGATCTAGATCATTTTGCAGCTTGGATCTAGATCTATTTGTGGCTTAGATCAAGATCTAGTTGTGGCTTAGATCCAAATATAGATCTATTTGTGGCTTAGATCTAGATCTATACTTGCACACAAACCTGCACCACACACACATACATATACACACATGGATGTGCCACACCCACTTTGGCCAAAGTGAAGCTACATTGTTGAAGTCTACCTAAAAATATTGTGTTCTATAAATAATTTACCATGATCATGCAAAGTGACCTTAGATAGAGCAAAATGTTGGACTGTACAACCATGAGCAACCTTTGTCACTGGTGTTAGAGGCTTGAAAAGGTGTACACCATCTGGTGGATCTGGGCAAAATGTGTATATTAACAATAGTGGTGTCAGTGCATGAAGGGTTAAATGGACCTGCAATAGCAGCATGACTAAAAATAGTATTTATCTACATGTGTAGATTGCAAAAATAAGATATATATATATTCACATGCACAGATGAAAAAGCTGAGACTAAAAAATTTTTGGTATAAATTCAATTTTAGGAAGTCAAATACAAAACGTGATGACCTTCGATATTGATACAAGTCAACAGACACAAAGTGCAACAATATTTGATACAAAAATAAAACTTTTTGTTTTTACCATGAAATGATGTGAAAGGGGTCAGTCCGTGGTGACAAGTATTGATTTTGACATCCACGAGATGTCCCACCAGTACAGTCATCGTACGGCGAAATGAAAATGATAGAATAAACTTGTATCGTTTTTGTGGGAAAAGCCATTTTATGACACCACAGATATTTTGTAATATTCTGTAGATTTCTTTCTTGAAAGTAGAGATCTAGTGGATGAAAATTTGACAGAGGCTCACTACTAGTAAAAGAGTCATAAGTTGAACGTTATTTTTTTGTAGATCTAAATGTTTTATTTAACTGACTTAAGATTGTTAAGAACATAAAAGTTAATAAGTCTATCTTTTCCTTAATTTAAGTGGAAACAATTGACTAGATTGATATGTTTGAATTTCCCACGCTGTCTTAATGTGCATTCCCTTGGAATTTTTACCACCTGCGTAGGTAGTACGAGGGAAGGTAATGTTTTCACAGGCGTCTGTCCATTCACGGGGGGGGGTACCCAAGGTACCCCCACCCTGGCCAGGACATGGGTACCCCCCCCCGGGATAGGTCGGCTACGCGGCGGGCGGTATGCCTCTTGCGTTCACCCAGGAGGACTTTCTTGTAAAGAATGCAGTTACAATCATTTAACATATATTTTTGTTACTTACCTCTTTCTTTCTAGAAAATGACTTGTCTGTAGACAGAGAAGACATTGTAGAGTCAATGCTGGCCCGTCTCGCCGAGTATTATGCAGAGTCTGTGTTCCCAACATTTCCCTGGCCAGATCCATCGTCTAATCCGGAAAACAGGGGCGGAGCCTGGACACCCTGGCTCGATGAGGAGTAAAGAACTACCAGAATTCAAGGCTTTCCCCATGTAAAGTGATTAAATGAATAAAGCCTGGGAGATGTATTGATACGTTTGTTGTAAAATACTGAGAGACCAAAGAATTTGAAACTATTTTGCATTAACATTTTTTCAGTACCCAAAGGGTTTTGACACAAGTTGTAACTCTTAAGGAGCTGACAAAGATGAGTTGAAGCTTAACGTTAAAGTAAATGTTCTCATTTGCTTTGAGCCCATAGGTAAAACCAGTCTTTCAAAAGTCGAAGTGCCCAGGTGTTTTTTTAATAAATTAAACTTTTTTGACTTCAGGAAATACATCTCATTTAATAATTAAACTTGAATATTTGTGTGTACTTCATCCAAACAGATTACTGAAAATAACCTTTGTGGACAGCTTTTTATCTAAACGAATAACGTAATCGAACCAACGTAATCTAAACCTACCATGACCCATGTGCAGACACTTTATAACGCTATATAAATTAACTTCCACCCTCCTGCCAGGAAATCGGGATCATCAATTTTATGAAAACCAGAATGGATTTATCTGTTGAAGTCAAAAGAAACTAAAATCCAACAAGACAACCTCACGTTTACATTACGAGGCAATACCAATCATGGTCCCCGCGTCCTTGTCATGCTAGACCAGACCTAGCGGCGGGTAGTTTATTTGGCTAGACTATCCACACACTACTAACCCCACAGACCAGACCTAGCTGGGGAGGGGGTAGGGTCACTTGGTTTGGGTACCACCCTTCCCTCCCCTCCTCAGACAGAACCTGCCCAGGCATGACATGGACGTGATGTACCCTACCCTCCCTTGGACAGAACCTGCACAACAGGACTCTGGATGGGACCTGAACATTATATACCCTGCCCCTCCCTCCCCATGAACAGAAACACAAATACCGGTGAAAACATTGCGTTCCATCTTGCAGTCAAAAAAAACTGTTGAGTGACATTTCCTCTGCAGTCCTGTTCCTCTTAATTACACAATATACATCTTATTTCATGAAAAATTAATTATTCCTCGAATCTATATTATTAGAGTGGAAATATTTTTTTTATAAAAGGTATTGTACCATCCCTTTCTTTGTTGTGGATAGATTTTAACTTTGTTGTCAAAAGAAACTAAAATCCAACAAGACAACCTCATGTTAACATTACGAGGCATACCAACCATGGTCCCTGCATCCTTGTCATGCTAGACCAGACCTATTAGTGTGTAGGATTATTTGGCTGGACTATCTACACACTACTAACCCCACAGACCAGACCTAGCCGGGGGGAGGAGGTAGGGTCACTTGGTTTGGGTACCTGGACAAGATATACCCTGCCCCTCCCTCCCCATGAACAGGAACACAAATACCGGTGAAAGCATTACTTTCCCTCTTGGGGTCAAAAAAAAATCTGTTGAGTGACGTTTCCTCTGCAGTCCTGTTCCTCTTAATTACTCTTTACAAACTAGAAACTTCGGGGAATATACATCTTAATTCATGAAAAATTATTATTCTTCGAATCTATATTATTAGAGTGGAAATTTTTTATAAAAGGTATTGTACCATCCCTCTCTTTGTTGCGCATAAATTTTTACTTTCAAATTTGTTTTACCATGCTGTGAAAAGCATCAAAAAATTCCGAGCTGGCCAGTGGATCCACTTGATTCTAAATTGGTGTTTAAAACATTACTAGCTTTTGGGGGTTGAGAAAATATAATGTTAATCAGTGGTAGAGTGTCATCTTATGTTAAAATAAACAATCTCTCGGTTTTTAGTCCTACACTCTACTATTCAGCCAAGTCCAAAAGTAATTGTGAAGATCCCCAACCACCAAATAACTTCTGGTGATTCGCTGTTCAAACAATAAAAGTTTTAGCGTTGATTATTTTGAATTTTATTTCAAACTGCTGTACATCCGATTCCATTGAATTGAGATCTCACATTGTTTATGCAATAAAAAGTGATCACACAGTCGACTTAGTAGACTTTGCAATGCAAATTAAAATTTTCTATCAGTACAGCTGCATTTACTCTAATTTCGAAGAAGTAAATTTCAGTTCATATTTGGACAACTGTATTGTATGCAGGTTCGTTCACATTGCGACACTAAACGCAAGCGAGTTTTTTCCTTCAAGAATGGGTTACATGTATTGCCTAATTGTTATTAGGTGATGAGCAATGGCAATGGCAATGGTCTCCTCATCAAATGAATTCTGCACCAAATTGTGACAGCAGTGGCAAAGGAAAAACGCCAAATTATCCCAGAATGCTCAATGCTTCACATGAATATTAATGTTATTATTACACTCCACTTGGCATAATTTTTCTTTCATACAAATTTGGATTAAAATCAATGCAAAGTACATCTATCTCATTTTTAACTCTTTCCTACTATAGACATTCGAAAAAATGATCATTTTGAGGAAAGTCTTGATGGGGACTATGAATCTGGCTTATGACCAAATGTTAAATGCCTAATTATTTAATTGTTAGAAGTGATATCTGGTTATGACACAAACCTCTTCTATGCCAAGGATCCCTAAAAATAGCCCTGTAACAGGCTGAGATGGTCTAAGTAATAAGGCATGTGTCAAAATGTCACAAATATGTAAAGTGTCCAAAAGATGTCAAACTGTGCTTGACACAGTGATGTTCAGACATAATGACATCAATTTTGACATCACAAATGAAGGTCATCCAAATTAGTCAAAAATAATTTCTGTTGACATTTTGGGAGTTTTTTTATCATAATCAATGCAATACCAACTGAAAAAATCAAATTGCTTTATGCTACCATTACAGACAAATTTTGAGAAATGTGCCCCAGCAGCACTTTTATTATACCCCTAGACCATGTTTAGTTTGGCAACTCATATCATTTTTGACCTCCCAACCCATTCATGACACTTACTGCAGCCCATCAAAAAATTGACAGTTTTCAATTTACAGGAGAACTGTCAATCATAAAAATTCTCAAGAGGTGCTTTTTGGTAGCCCAAGAGGTTCTCCACAAATAACCAATTTACATTGTAACACTTACATCAACCCTTCATGCCACAAACAGATCATTTATCTGATGGCCCGAAAATTGAATGGCCATAACTCAGACACCAGATGCCAAAAAATGACTCCATAAATTTACATATCATTACATATTTGTGCCAATTTATGGCTCAAAATTCAAAATATTGGATAGTCAAAGAAATTGGTGAATTTTTTGACATCTTAAAAATTAGCACTTGATGGCCTAGCAAATAGCCCACCACTGACATATTCAAAAATCCAAAACAAGACATGTAGAGGATCCTAGGCTACACTTATGGCCCTGGAGTTGAGTCCAAAATTGAGTCTTGAGTAAAAATTTGACAAAAAATTTTAATAGGATATGTCCCAAATTGCTGATAAGAAATTGCCATGTGCCACAGTATAAGATGGTTCAAATTCACAATGTGAACACAACGTGGATGAATCCGAACACTCTTCTGTAGCAACAATTTATTTGGAATTGAATAATGTATTGTTATATTAGTTTGCTGCCATTGGCAGTAATAACTTGTCAACATATAAGGCTGTTTAGAACCAATTTAGATCTCGCATAAGTACAATAGTATTATTTTTATTAGTTAAAATACGATACTGAGGCAATTCAAAAAAGTGGTGAAACTCTGAGACTAATTAATTCTGTGAATTGATGAAGTAGAGTTTATTTTAACTAATTTAAAAACTTTTTCAATTTTTTTTAAAGGGATTTGGTGGTGGCATTAATTATGTGAATGTGGTGTTGTATTGTGTTGGTGAGATTTGGTGTAGTCAATGACATGTTTAAAGATTTCAAAAAGGACAATAGAAGGTAGAGGGCAGGAATTTAGATATAGGAATTTTACAGTCATGCATTTAGTTAACAAAAGAAATTAGTTTGGGCCAATTAAATTGAAGACGGACCATGATAGTATGTTAATTTTGGTATTGTTTGAATTGCACCAACTTCAGTGTGAGTGTGGTTTTTGTAGTGAGTAGATGTATTTGTGGCATCTTTATTTGTTGAAATTATAATCATGGATATGTTTTCCTTGGAGGATGATGATGCTAGAGTTGTTTATCACTCAAACTCCAGCAGAAAATTTAATTGGATTAATTAGTGATCAGGAAAATGGGGAATGTTTTCATGAAATAGATGGCAATGGTGATGTATCAAGTGGTGCATGTGTGGCTGTAGGTCAGCATTATTCAGACTTTTCGGAAGATGAAGGGGGCAAGTTTCATGCTGATTTAGCCAATTTTGAGTAAGTTTTGGTTTATTTTTTGGGGGATTGGTTGTGGTTATTGAAATTTGTAATAGAATTGTATTTGTTTGGTGTTGTTAAATTTCAATTTATTGTTGTAGTTTGGGCTTGAATGTGTCATAGATGGGAAGTGAATCGGGTGAAGTGAAGGAAAAGAAGGCTGTTGCTAGAGGAGTTTCTCGAATTTGTGGGTAGGTAAAATTGTATTATGTAATTAGTTTTTGTGTAAATGTGATTAATGGACATTGGTATTGTCTTTTGGTAATGAGTTGGTATTGTTTTAGAATGAATTTGAGGAGAAAATTTGGTACTAAGCTGGGCATCAAAAGTGTGAGTAACACATTTAAACATTTCAAGTCTGTATCAGAAGAGAGGTTGAAGGAACTGAAACAGAATGAAATGAAAAGAAGAACGTATGCCAAAATGATGTGGGGGTGAATGTTTATAGGGATTGGAGATCAGAATTGTTGAAAGATCCAATTAATTTTGATGTTAGGGTTTGGGAAGCTGACATTGACCATGTTGATGCACTGGAAAAGCCTCAGTTTATATTTGCTATTTGTAAATTCCAAGCTGAAGTGATGAAGGTTAGGGATGGATCTGATTATCCGGGGCATACTCTGTATCACATGGTGGTGGCAATTCAAAAGTTTTTGAATAAGAAAGGGAAGGATTGGAAACTTGTTGAAGGGAAAGATTTTGTAGAGGTTTGTACAGTGTTAGATAACTTGATGGAACAAAGAATTCAAAACAACATTGGTACAGTAAAAAGACAGGCAGAAGTGATCAGTATGAAACATGAGGAGGAACTTTGGTCTAAAGGTTTTCTGGGTGAAGACACACCGAATAAGCTCAGATCAACTGTACTCTTCATTTTAGGTATTAATTTGGGATCACGAGCTGTAGGTGAACACTATTATTTGCATAGAGATTGCCTTGAAAAGGTTTCTCAGATTCAATTTGAATTTAATTCAGAGGTACAAAGTGTCTTGTGTATCATGAGGATTCTGTGAGTAAGACAAATGATGGTTGATTGAAGCATGTGAGGAAAGAAAGAAAGGTGGTATGGGTATACCCTAGCAAGAATTTGATGCAATGCCCCATCAGATTGGTTGAGAAATACATTAGCTTGTGTCCTGTTGTAACACCAAAAATAAAGAAATTTAATTTCTACTTAAGGAGTTTAGAGAAGCCTACATTTATTCAGTGGTATGGAGAGCAATGCATGGGAATGCATACCCTTAGTAAGACAGTGAATGAATTGCTGAAAAATGCACAATTAGATGGCTTCTTTACAAATCATAACCTTAGGCATAGTGGAACAACTCGATTATTTCAAAATGGGATTAACAGAAAATTAGTAAAGGAATATACAGGCCATGTATCAGATGCAATAGATTGCTATCAAATTACTTCAGATAAGCAATGTGAAGAAATGAGTAGAATTTTGAATGGAGAACATGATAAAAGTGATGTTGATGTGGCACAACTAGAAGTTTCATTGAAGGACAAGAGTGGTGAAAATTGTATTAGCTACCTGTGTAACAAACAGCAATTACAGTTGAATCAGGTGTCTGAGGTAGGGAAAATGCTGGACGAGATAATGTCAAAGAGGAAAGGAATGAAAACTAAGATAAAGGTGGAAATAGAGTTTATTAAGTTTGGAAAGTTTTGATAATGTCATAAGAAATAATGATAAAGTTAGTAGGTTGTGGTGTCTTGTGTGATTGATGTGCAAAGAGAGAGTTTTGGAATAAATTTGTGTTCATTACATGCATAGATTTCTGTTTTTTTATTAACATTAAATGCGCAAACAATGGTGAATTGCATCGAAAAGCTTATTATGAGTGGAGTCATTTGATATGTCACATGACTATGTTAGGAACAAAAAATAGCTTTAAGGTAAGTTAACTTACCTTAAAACTTACCCTTATTTTCAGAGGAGAACAATTACTACTTGCCCTTATAAGATTCCCACATTTAAAGTGCAAGAAAATGAATAGTGGCTCGCGCAAAAAGTTTTTAATCAAAGGTATAATTCCCAGTGTACTATGACTGTTCGCATTCTGTAAGTGAGCATCTAACTTGTTGTTAGTGTCCCAAAGAACTACCTTAAATTTTAGCATCAAGCAAAATTGAAACTACCATTACATGGAACAAATAGGTGTAAAAGTGGCCCTAAAAATGCTTGCTCTTTGGTGCCAAATGTGGGAAATAATAAAAATTAAAAAGATTTCTCAACTTAGTTTGGTATAATCGTTACAATGAAAAGATTTATGCTACTAATGATCGTTTTATTTTTTTTAATCGTTCAGGAAACTGTTTCAAAACGTCATGACGATACTTTTTCCACAAGGCCAAAGGACATCTGAAACAAATAATTAAAAAGATCATTACTAGAAATGATCGCACTTTCGACTGCCCAATTATTTGCACGGATACTAATCCATAGTGCTATTTTGTTCATTAACACTTCAACAATGCTTGTTAAAACAAAGGTCATTGGCTAACTGGGCAGTCATATTTGGCGATGATTGCTAGTAATGAATCTGAAAACACAGGTGAGGATTCGTGCAATTACGTCAAAAGCTGTGAAGTAAGTTGTACATTGACATAGCAACTTGGCATGGGCTTTATATGGAAACCCACACCTCCCCCCCCCCCCAGCCCCGGGCAGGAATCTGGTGGCAGCATGGGGTTTTTGTAGAACCTTTCCCAAGGGTAGACAACTACATATGAGACATCCAGTGGAAACAAGTGGGTTAACGTAGATTTTTGACATTTTTGTCCCTAATTGTTCGCCATGTGCATCACTGATAACCTCCTTTGCGGAGATTTATTTTTTTTACGCAAATAGTTTGCAACTCTTATTTCTTATTTCAAGAATTTAATAAAATACCTTTTGTACTCGATACTACCGGATACTTTTGGATGCGGTAAATGAATTGTGAATACATTAGGCAGTACCAGGAAGTCAAATCTACAAGAAAACTTCATTTTATCAAACTTCCGAATGTTCATTTGGAAAGGTTTCTTATCTACGGTGAATGTTAATTTGAGTGTTAGTGACAAAGAATCTGGCAAATACAAACCCCACAGCGTGAACCATTAACAAATGAGAAATTTTATTTTGAACTCTTCCTACAAACGATGTGTTGTACAGTGGTAAATTATCTTTAACTCCAACAATGTATGGCTCATATCCTCTTTTGTAAGTCACCTGCAAAAAGGGAATGCAATATCAAAAAATGCACAGTGTGTTCACGTTTAATGTCAGAACAATAGAATTTCCACAACGTGCAGGTTCAATTCAAATTTTTTCTTTCTTTCTTTCTTTCTTTTAAAAGTTATAGATCACTGTGAAACATACGGTGTAGGGTTGATCAGTGCTGCACCATTTCGGTAGGTTTGTTGGTCCGTGTCCAAAATACCAAAGTTTCCTAAAATAATCAAGGTAACCTCGTCGGCTTATCGCAAGATTATAAACATAGTACTACATTAATTTTCATGTAAACATAAAAAAAAATCGAAGAAAATCTCGCACCGTCTGAAGAAAAGAATGAATTTCTCTCAGTCCAACCTGTCCCAAAAAAGCTTCAAACATATCCATCAAAGAACGTGATAATATTAGTTTTTCATCTTAGCAGCCTAATTCAGTTACAACTCATGAGCAAACTAAGGGGCTTAAAATATTTACAGGCAGCCCTGTATTAATGGTCATAAGAATGGACACACGATCAAGAGGCCACTGATTCAAATTCTGAAGCATTTTAGTATCTTAAAAATGTTAGTTGCGTAGATTTAGTTGGTGTTGCCAGTACTTTGGTTGCTCCATTTTGAAAGTGACCAAACCTATTGGCGAGTTGTAGGCTTGAATTTTTCTTCTGTAAAATTCAGTTAATTTGTCAAATGGTTTGAACAGGAATACAAGATTGTGAGCTAAAAAGGATAAGTCACCAATTTCTCAATTACTTCAGTTTTCCCTTAATGGAGATGCATTCTGTAAAATACTATTGAATCACGCGAAAACAAAAAAAATCCAGCAGCAAGGAAGAGCATCCATGATTTCGAAGCATGTGGAAAATTGAGGACATTAGTCAAGAAAATGATATTTTTGCAGAGATATACTTCACAATGGATAGATCAAAATTATGTTTTAGCTTTATGTCTAGGGATAGCTCTGATATTCACAGATTTCTCCACAGGAAGTAAACAAACAAGTTGAAAATGGCAAAAGAACTTCCTGTGGACAAATCTGTGACTATCTGGGTCATCCCCAGATAAAAACTAAAATGTCGTTTGGATCTATCCATTATTTATCCATATTTCTGCAGTATCATTTTCTTAACAAATATCCTCAATTTTTCCCAATACTTCCAAATATCTATTTCTCATGGGTCACCATTGTAAACTCAAATCAGAATTGAGTGATCATTTCTACATGTTCCATCAGAATTGGATATTCTTCTTACAGTGTGCCCCAGTGGGAGTTAGACCCAGGGCCTCTGACTGTAGTGCCCTGCATACTACTGTCTGAGCTAATTTCCTATTTGCTGAAAGTCTCAAGACCTTTTGACCATTATAGTCATGTTCTATTGATTCTTGGACTTTTGAATCAATAGACCATGACTAAAGGATCTAAAGGTCTGCTACTGTATGAACTAATTCCCTATTTGCTGAAAGTCTCAAGACCTTTTGACCATTATAGTCATGCTCTATTGATTCTTGGACTTAGAGATTTTTTGGAATCAATAGAGCCTGACTAAAGGATCTAAAGGTCTTGAGACTTTCAGCAAATAGGGAAATAGCTCAGACAGTAGTATGCAGGGCATTCAAGTCAGAGGACCTGGGTTCAACTCCCAATAGGGGTAACAGTTTGATGCTGGACTTTTTGGGTTTTCCCGTGGTTCTGTAGAATGTACAGAATGCATCTGCATTTAGGGAACACTCAAATGCCTTCCAAAACGAAAGCCTCTTACTTGTGAAAATATACCAGTTTTTTCTGAGTAATTAACTCGCATGTAGGACGTTTACTAGCTGGGATGTGAAATGAACCATCGTTAGTGAACTCAAATGCCGGAACCACAAACACCTGAAAAGTTTAATAACGATTATCTTCCTAATTCATATGAAAAAGTCACAAAACAGTACGCTAAAAAATCGGTCAATCAATCGCCTGCGTCTCCTGTCGATCAGTAGACAAGCATGAACAAAAGGCGCCAATTGAAGTCAACTGACTTATTTTTAGATACATTTGAAATATCGAAGATATTTTCTTGTGAATTAGTTTTATTCGTTGGACTATTGACGGTAGATGCGGGGACAGCAAGTAGCTTATTTGGATCATATGTCATTTAGAACAGAATTAAATTGTACATGAAAAGTACATGAAAAGTAAATGAATGTTATGAACATTATACAGCTGCCCGAATAATGAAGAAAAATGTAAATAGACATAAAAGTAGGACTCTATGTAAGAGAAAAATGTTACTTAGTTGCACTGATATACAGGAACAGGTGGGTAAATTTTGGAAAGTCCTATTCCTCGAACTCTATTTATACTATTGCACAGATCGTTATATATCACATATTATTACATTTTGAATATCATCATAAAATATAAGAAATATTAGTTTCTCTGCTTGTGTCTGTTTTTGTGTCTGGCCTTAATAACACAACAGAGATTTAAAATGAAGCTGAAAACTCAGAATGAGACTTGAAACTTAGTGATGTGACAGGTACTTAATTACACAGCAAGTGGTTGGTCAGATGACATGCATTAAGTAAGATGACAAATTCAGCCTTAGAGACAGAATAAGCATGAATTCTGAGAACAATCATCAATAAAAATAAAAATGAATACTATGAAAAATTCATAAATAGACTTCAAAGTTTAAAGACAGGAACAGTTTAATGAGATAACAGTTAGAGACTTAGAGACATGACAAAGAAGAATGTTATTAACATGACGAATATATAACCCATCCAAAGGACAGGTCTCCTACTAGTATTTAATAAGTATTGGAAAGCATTGCTTCTAAATGCAATATTAAAATCCAGTACAAAAATGACCGACTTGAGATTCCAAGTCCACGGAAAAATTGTCATTGGTCACGTTGGATAACTTTATATTTTGAATTTAGCATAAACACGGGTAGTATTCAGTATGGTATGCGGACCCTAGTGCCTGGCAGAAGTTGTATGACCTGATGACCAATAATAGAAT
>JBCAUG010029454.1:0-10327 GCA_038406175.1 Haplosyllis leylae
TCTCTATGGACTCCACGAAGGGGTCCACGAGGACAAAGTCTTCACTACCGGGGAGAGGAAAGATCTCCCCCTCACAGTGGAGACTGACCAGTAGGGCCCTGGGCCCTGAGGGCCTGGAGCCCACATCCATCTCCCAACGGGTCAGTTTCAAGGCCACTGTAACCGGATCCCCACATTTTAAAATGGGGTTCGTGAGTACAGCATCCATGGCCACTTGGGGGTCTTGGGTCTCCAAGTTTGAACTGCCTTCGGCGCATTCTGGGTCATAGTACACCAGAAGGGCAAAGTCAAGGTCCTCATTAGGGTCTCCAGGCCTTACCACAAACATAGGTTCATTCGTTGAGAACAGACCTCCTACCGATTCATAAGACATGGGGCTGAAAGATACTGCTGCCAGGGGCCCACAGAAGCCCAGAGAACACAGGTATTGGCCTGCAATGCTCTCTAAACTGGAGATGGGTCTGGGAGTCTTCAGCACTGTCTTCTGCGTCTCCTGAAAGGAAGTCACAAGAATTCAGTTAAGTTCTGGACCTTTAGGGACATCCCTTTGGTTGTTATGAAGGCACAGGTTTTTTAAACCACAAAGCCATAACAACCTGGGGGAGTGCCTTCATTTTGTAAAGGCAAAAGCCTTACTCTCTGCACTTGTGGAGTTATTCGGGGCCAGAGATCTACACTAATCTGGGATCTGGACACTCTACTTGTAGTCTAAAAGGTGACATACCTCAGGATTAATGTGCCATTCTTCTACTAGAGGAGCACTGCTCTGAATTGGGGCTTCGCCACCTAGTTCTGCCATTTTCGCTCACTATGTAACACAGGAGAATTCTCCAAAGTGTCACATAAGGCCACATGATGCAAATGGAGGCTCTTGATTGGTTGGCATGCGTACTAAAACTGTCTCGTCACCAGGAAAGCCCGTGTATGCACACCAAAATTAAACACGCAACAGGCAACATGGCCTCTGAGGCTCTGTAAGTAATTTTCCCGGTTAAGGTATTTTAAAGCTTGTTAGTACTAAAAGGTTACAGCAAAGTTGTAAAGTAACATGCATAGCGCCTGCTGATATGTAATTTAGCCCAGTAACTGTAGGCATGATAAATTGTTCGAACTGAAGTTGAACTTTGGTGGTTTTCCTGCACATGGATGCGTCCCTATCTTAAGTTTAATGTTTTATTTTTCTTGGTCCCTACAGGTTGTCCTATGTGCAACTGCAGTCTGCAACAGCAGGAGTATAGACTGGATATCCCGGTAACCTGACAGAAATAAGGGAGGCAAAGAACTACGTCTCCCAATGGTGGGGTCTCCATGATACCATTGTGCAGGTGGCCCCCTCTCCGAGGTGCAGGAGAACTTATTTGTAACCTGCTCATTCTGTGCCTTGCCGGAACCTGCCCAGGGGACCCGGCCAGGGCCCTGCCAAGGGTGGGAAATCTGGCACAGTTTTGCCCCTCAGTTTGGGGCTCCATGATTAAGGAGGTGGCGGCAGGCTTCTTCGCCATCCCCCGCGAACATCATCCCAGGCAAGAACATTTCATGGAGCTCATCCCTCTGGTTGCAAGGGTGACAAGAGTTGAGTCCTGCAGGCTCTGTCTACATGCTCAACCAAAGTGTACCTGTGGAGGGGCCGCAGCCTTTGGGCCTCCCCGGCCTGCTTCCCTGCCTCTGCCCACCTTCTCTTTGGCCTTTACAGGGCCAGTCACAGCAACTAGCACCATGGGAGTCACCTCCTTGGTGGTCCCCTCAGCCACCTTCCCAGCCTTGGTTCGGGCCACCGCCTCTTCTGTTGGCCTACCTCCCACTCTCTCGCCGGAGATGCAGGCTGAGCAGCTACACCGCCAGTGGGAGCACGTGGAGGAGCAACAGCGTCAGCAAGAACGGGTCAACCAGGAATGGGAAGCCTTCCAGAAGGCACGCCTTCAACTGGAGGAGGCCCAGCAATGGCTGCAGAGGCAGATACCCTCTCCCAGGGTGACAATGCCTGCACCGAGGGGAACCGCGCCTCCTCCGAGGTATGCATCTACCCTGAATATGCCAGAAAATGCCCCATCTTGGGCAGAATTAATGGCGGCCGCTGAAGCTATCGACGACCCAATGGAAGGGCAGGAGTGCCCTAAGTCAGGCACTTCCTATCAGCAACTGGTGGCCGCCCCTACCAGCATGACCAGCATTGGTCTTGTAGGGATGCCTTCCAACCAGAAGACACCCTACACTGACACCTCCACACAAGGAGCTTCGGCCTCAGGGCAAGGCACCGCCCCTATCCAGGGGTGGGCCACCATTAGAGCCACCTCTCACCATGGAGGTACTTCCTCCCACTCCTGAGGCAGCACCACTCGTGCCTCCTCATCCAGTTCCAGGGAACAGGTGACTTCAGCTGATGATGAGGCCCCCTCTCGCTCACAGTCTTTGGACACGAGGGAGTCTGTTGGGGTGCTGCTCCCAAGTCAACCAGGTCCCATTATTGGGACTGGAAGAATGACGTTTTGATGGCTGCTACCTTTGTGGCCAATGAGGAGCACACGAAGCTTCCTGAACAGGAACTTCAGAAGCACATCCATGCCATGCAAGCCTACATGGATGAGTACTATGGGGAGTGGTACCGTGACTGGGAGCAGGTGCCGCTCCAATTCATGGGCTATTTGGCCCGAGTCTTTAAGCTGGTCTGTGGCCTTGAACTCAAGGGCTTGCCCAAGAACCACAGTTGGATCAAGCCCGGCAGCTGGTTCCACCATCAGGCTGCCCGAGAGGCAAACTATGATGAGGCTACCCACCTAAACCAGCTGGAAGTTCCTACAGGGGAGCTACCATGTCCCAGTTTGGAGGCCCACAGACAAGCTAAGCGGGACTTAGAAAGCAGCCGGGTGGCCTTAGAAAGAGTCCGCGGAGGCCCTGGCTCCTTGGACACCTCCAAGGTGTGCCAGAACCTGGAGAAGGCTCTTATGCGTTACAAGCAACTTCTCACCGTCTTCGATGAGACGGACCTCAGCGTGTGAGTTACTCAACAGGAGGTCCAGTTTGTGCTAGACTCTAACCAGCAGGGACAGAGTCCCTCCCAAAAGCCTCCGGAAAAAGATAAGGGTGCCCCCAAAGGGGCTCCCAAAGGAGCCAAATCCAACCAGGCATTGAAGTCTCCAGAGCGTGGAGGCGGAGACACAACACCTTCATCCCAGCAGGGGGTGGGAGCTCAATCCCAGGGCTCCCCTGATGCCGAAGGGTTCCATCCCCCACATAAGAGGAAGAAGGAACCAGGAGGTGATGCCACCATGGTCCTTCCCCCCTTTCCTATTGGCTGACATGATCGATGGGTCGATGCCTGCCTACAACTCATGGACCAGGCATCCAGCTCACATGTGAAGAGTGACGTCTTCTGTAAGGTCCTGTGAGCTCACTTCCCTGGCCGGGAGGAGACTGAAATAACTCATGTGGGGAACCAGCTCTTTATTGGCTGTATGGAGTGGCTCCTTACAATGGGCTCATGAGATAACATCATTGTGAGCCCACTACTGCCACCCCAACTTACGGACACCCTGAGACCCATCAAGGGGTGGGTACTTGGGGAAAGGCGTTGACCCTCTCAATTGTGATCTTCACCTGTTGGAGAGGGCCCAAACCCTCCAGTTCTTCTGCTGGATCCTTCAGGCTGCCATGGTCCACATGGTCAGCGGAGATGGGGCTCTCTCCATGCTAAGAGGAGCCTTCCCTCAGGGCCCTGTGCTGAGCCTCTTGCTCACACCCGGGGTCACTGGCATCACTTTTGCTGAGGTGGTGTACAAGGTGGTCTGTGAGAACCTTGCAGACCTGAAGCGGGAAGCCCATCACACTGATGACCAGCTACAGGTGGCCCATTCGGACAAGGATGCGATGACAAATAGGCTGCAACATAAAGAGTTGGCCTTGGCCAATGTGAGCACCTCTGGTAACCAGCAGGCCATCAATCTGGCCCAGGAGGCCGTCATTGACTTGCAGGCCTGACTGCAGGCCCACAAGTCATCAGTGGTCAAGCGAGAGAAATGCGTAGCCAATGCTTGGGCAACCTATCTTGATGCCCAGCAGGCCTATGAGGCTGAGGATGACGAGGCTCAACAGGACGATGCCCAGGAAGAAGACGTCGAAGAGGAGATGATTGAGGGCAGTGATGCGGAAGAGGAGATCCAGGCCTCTCAGATAGGCCAGGATGAATGACACAGCCCTATCACGGAGGATGACAATAAGATGTTGAAGAACAGCCCACCGCAACCACGCTGGCTGGCAAGGTGGCGGAAATCAGCATCAGTTCCCCTTCCGTCCAACAGGTGACGCCTCCCGAGTAGGCACTTCCTTTCGCAAACAAATGCAACTATCATTGGAGGCTCCCAGCTTCCACAATTCAGCACCTGCACCTGGGACATGCTTTAAGTAGAGGGGGTGCCCTTCTATTTATCCCAGGAAACCAGGATCAAGAAGAGGCAGCAGGCGAGCTTCCTTGGACCAAAGTCTGGTGTTCATCGCTAAAGGCTACGTACAGGGACCCAGACCCCGGACTGATGCAGCACGCCGTAAATTTAGTTATGTAGTTTATTTAGTAAGTTTAAAGTTACCTAATCAGTATTATTTTAGCTATTCGTCGATTTGGCACCCATAAGGTGCCCATTCCTGTATTTTTCTCAATTTTACTCGCGGACTTTTGTCATGTGCATGCTTGTATTTTTCTACCATTTGTAATAAAGCACAGTCACTTTTCACGGCCTGGGGGAGGGTGTGGTGCCGCTGAAAAGGCGGTCCCCCTTCTTGGATGCCAGCCTAGGTAAGACGGCGGCCTCTGTCATAGAGGCCCCTTTTCCGCATAGCAAGAGCCTTCTTTGAAGGCGGCAGGCCTTCTCCTTGGGGAGTAAGCTCTCCTTTCTACCGGCGGAGGCCTTCACGGGTACTTTGGGGGCATTCTAGATCTAATCCAGAATGCCTCTTGTATGAACATTGCGAATCTTACGAGACACCTCCGGTGATTGGGGCGCGCCTAACCAATAGGAGGCCATCACACTTGTGAGCCAGGAATGTTCGATTGTACCCTTCCATTATGATGTCACACCCCATATAAAAGGAGGTGCGACTCTGAACTCTGGGCACTTGGCACTTATGTCTGACAGCAGATGCATCAACGGCTGCCGCTGTTAGGGACACAGGCTGGTAGACAAAAGGCTCTCCACGCAGGTTTGCGGCTGCTTCAACTGAAGTTGCTGTATTGTTATTTCTTTTGTGTATTGCTTGGTGTGTTGGACTGCCGTAAGAACCGTGCGACCGCCACCAACCTTCCCGGTTAGGAGGTTTGTGTGTTTTCGGCTTGCAAGGTCTTTTAGGCGCGGGTGAACGGCGGTAGTCTCAGGTACGGCTGAGACAGTGTGTTAATATGAGTGATCCTATAGACCTCTGGTACTGCAGATCTCTCTGAGGTATGTCTTACATCTAGTTTCACATAAGCAAGATGTAGTTCAAGTTCAACTGGTTTATTGCAGTAAGTTACAATCTTTTGTGGTATCCTCAGCATTCAAGCCTAATCAGCATTTAAGTCTGGTACAGTGAATGGTGTGGTGACCCGTTTCAAAGACACTGATGTCCTGTGTACATCAGTTTAAGTACTCGAGGTACCTTGCCTTGTTTGGCTCTGACTAACGACTATAGCCATTGGCTACCTATCTGGTTGGGTCCCGTGGGGCCATTTACCTAGGATGTGTAAACGGCCTGCACAGTACTTTAGGACTGTGCATTCCTCCATTACCTATTGGAACTTCAATACTTAAGTATTGAAGTTAATAGTTGTTATGGAGCTGGAGAATACACATCTTAAATCTTTCCTGCTTTAAATCAGTGGGGAAGCTTGGGTCCACTGATGTCGATTCTAGTTCTACTTTACCTGGGGAAATAACTCGCTTTGTGAGATCTAAGTTCTACTTTAAGGTGTATTCTCAAATTTTGAATTTGGATAGAGCTTTTAGTATTTGTAAGTGCGAAGTACAAAGTTACATTGAATGCGATAGAGACGTGACAGTTCTGATGTGTGGTCACCCTGGTTTCCGGAGTGTCTTCTTCGTGTCCTTTTCACCTCGTTCAGTTCACGGCCTCACAGCTTTCTTGTTTCCTTGTGAGGTGGTGTTCTAACAGCCTATCATCCTGGTGATCTGGGCGACTGTTCACTGCGATTTTTATTGAGTTGTTTGTCTCATGGCTTTCTTGTTTCTTCGTGAGATATCTCTGTGTGTTTCATTTCTAAAGTAAAAAGTTTTCAACATTATTTTCTGCTGGCTGGAGTTTTTAGATAGTGGGTACCTGTTCTGTCAGGGTTATCGGCATTGCAGTACTGAGTGCTATCAGTGTAACTGAATCCCTCCTATCCCTGGGGAAAGAATCCCGGGGGTGGTCCACTAAGGATCGGATGGTTGGAACATATTAAGAAGCTATTGTGAGACAGATCGGTCGCAATGCCAAGCTGTTGCAAAACTTTTTACTGCTTCCTGATCTGTAACAGAAGTGAATAGGACACCTTGAGTCATTCACTATAGTGCGCTAGCTATCTCGTAAAGTCGTTGACTGTGTCCTAAAAATATAAAATAATCATTTGTGTTGTATTCTGGTCCCACTTGCACTCTGTAGCACTGGAGCAGTGGAGAATATCTGTGTGTAGGTTTATCTAAATAGAGCCTCATCCTTTGGTGGTAAGTATATATCGGTCGGTCTGGTTTTGTGATGGCCTGAAACACTATGTACATGTATGTTATTAATTTTTTCACTATGTGCCAGCTGGGTCCTGATAGTTGTATTTTGGTCGTTAAAACCTGTTTTTGATTGGTTTTCATGTCCTTTTAATCTTCAATTGTGTGTCATAGTTCATCCTACTTTTCGCACAGATGGTCCCTCATGGGCAACCTATTGTGACTGGTTGTCAATTCAGTTCCTTAAACAAGTAAATAATAGTAAGTACCAATAACAATTTGTCTACACTACTTGTGTTGTTCTGAAACATAAGATGGGTGCAATACATATACATTGTGCAAAGTACATGGAAAGTTTTAGAGTGTAAAAGCATGATTTTATATTGTTGGGCATCCATCGGGTGATGGCCAAAAGCTTGGAGTCCTTGGTATTGGTTCTCTGCAAAAATGGTCTAACCTACAGAGCAGAGTTTTAGGTAGAATGATTGGTAGGTGCTAGTTTTAGGATTTGCTCTTGCTTAACTTGTCATTTGTTGAAGCCATTTTCTGGTGTGCTGAAAATTTGCTTTATTACTTAGCTAAAATGTGTTACTTGAGATTATCTATACCCCGTACCTCATGGGCTTTCTTCCTGGCCCAGTGGAATATTTTCATCATTTCTATGTCTCTCTGTGTACCTGTTTAACCTAAGAGTGGTGTAATTTTTGGCAAATAAGGCCTTCTTTCATTCTGCAACAATATTATCAATAATAAAATCGGTGCAATCAACTATGTACAGTGCTGTTTCAACAATTCTTGTTCTGCTTCGGGGAATGAGTGTCTCAGCTTCCTTTTCCTAAAAGAAAAAAAAGAACTTCAAGTAGGGGCTTGGGGAAGTGATGTAAGTGGGGTAGAGAGAGAGAGAGAGTCATAATTTTGTTTTATCGGGCAGCCACCGAAGGGTGGCCTGGAGGTCCAAAGAAACATAGTTCTCAAGGAGGACCAAGCTAAGTCGAAAGCACCCATCCTGGGGGATGGTGTGCGCATGGTAGGTAAATGGAGGAGGCCCTGTCCAAGCTCCATTGCTGTCTCAGCGGTGTACCCGCAAATTTAAATGGCCTGGTAGGGTCCTTATACTGGTGTGCTGGAATTATTAATTATTGGTTAGTAAAAATGTACAGTTTGTGTGTGCCTCTCTTTTGTGTGCTGTGATTTTTCTATCTGGCTTGGTCGTATGTTTTCATCGCTTTCCTGTATCTTTGTGTGTTTGTTTAACCTGAAAAAGGTAGGATCTTATCAAAAACTATTTGTTTCTGCCTGGCAACGCATGTGTGATGCAATGCTGGGGATGTCCATTGTGTTGTCATTGTGGGACTTCCTATCCCGAATCCCTCTCTCCTGATTGGTGGTTCTGTGGAGAGAGCTCGGTGTTCATTGGCTGAGGCCCACTGACTGATTTGTCGCAACTGTTTGTTGATAGGTTGACCTAATTGGAGTTTCAAGTCCATTTCCTGTAATTCATAAAAAGTAGATCATAGCTTGTTTGTGCTGTTTTAGCCTTTGTTCTTGCACTTCCTGTGGATCTCCGAGGAAGGTTTAGAAAATCAAGCGGTCGTTCTTGGTGTCTACAATTTAAATCTGCATTAATTTCTCTATTTCTCTGTTTGTTATGACGCTCTTCCATCTTTCTTATCCTCATACCTGTAAATCTCTACAAAACTGCGTGTTACCATACCAATCTGTGACACTTGTTGTACTAGCTTGGGGCTGTTAGTGATGATGGGATGTTAGGGGGGTGTTAATATGTCTTTATGTATTGATTGGAGCTGGTCCAAGGGGGGCCAACTCCTCCAAAATTAGGGGTAATAATGTGCAAAGGCAGAGTGGTTTATCAATTTTGACCTGACTTGAGTAGTTATTATTGACTTTCTACAAAATCTGGTGTGCTGCTATATTTGTTAAGAGGGTGGCTTAATTTACCATGTACTCTTGAGTATTGTTTCTCTTGGCCCCTGCTTACCTTTGGGCTGTGCAGAGGGTGTAATAAAATTATAATTGGCTTAGATTGCATCACAACCTTTAGTACAAATGTGCTTACTAAAGTGTGCTACTCACCTAGTTCTGTCCCATACCAGTCTACTTACAGTTAATGCTTCTAATCTTCTTGTTGTGACGGGTTGATTTGGAGGGGGCTGTTGTGTTTTGACCTGTAACTAAATGCTACAATTACTACTGCTCTACTTAAATCATACTTCAATCCTTAAAACAAATACAATTCTAGAGCTTTAATAGCGACTGAGCCTAACACTGCAATTGTTGTTGTGGCTGCTAGTTTGAGCAAATTTATATCAGAACGTGTTCTTATCTGTGCCTCTTCTGATACTTTTACCTCCACTCTACATTCTTCATCCACCTCCTGGATGGTTTCCTGCTTACTTTTCAGCCTTTCACTGCATCTCAGTGTAGGTTCTCTTTGTGGCTTAGGTTCTGTATATGTAGATTCTGAAGCTTTTGGTTCCTCTGGGCATTCCCATCCCAGATCTGGAATCTGTTTAATTGGCATGCAGTGTTTTTCATCTCTCATGCCTTCTGCTCTTATTTCTTTGTAAAGTTCAGCTATCTTGACATCAGAATCTATGGCTTTTACGTCAGTCCTGTGTACCTTCTTTTCCTGGCCATGATTGTCCTTCACGATTATCTGGTTTTTTCCTAAAATTCCTACTATTGTGTGGTCTTCATAGTGAGCCTCAAATACCTTGCGGTTGTGGTCCCTGACCAACACGTTCATTCCTTCTTTTCCTGGCCATGATTGTCCTTCATGATTATCTGATTTTTTCCTAAAATTCCTAATACTGTGTGGTCTTCATAGTGAGCCTCGAATACCTTGCGGTTGTGGTCCCTGACCAACATGTTCATTCCAGGAAAAGAAGTACAGCTACTGCATGAAGAACCAACACTCTGGGAGGTACTTGTAAGAGTACCCATCACCGACCACAGAATGATGGAATTACAAGAACAGGACCCACATGTGGGCCAACTGAGAAAGGAATGGAAAGCGGGAACACTGGATAAGAACTTTTTCTTCATGGACAGAGACATTCATGGCCAGGAAAAGAAGGTACACAGGACTGACGTAAAAGCCATATATTCTGATGTCAAGATAGCTGAACTTTACAAAGAAATTAAAGTGGAAGGCATGAGAAATGAAAAACTGTATCTAGCAAACATTGATTACTTTGAGGGCACAGACAAAACCAGATGCCTACAATGGGTCAACAGAGTACAACAGGTTGTGAGCTGCTCGAGCATGCCATTCAGAAATGCCTTACTGGCAAGAGCAGGGGCTTGAGTGTTCGAGGTCATAGCACGAAGCCCAGTTCATAACAGCAACTCATGCTGGAAAACTTCTCAGACATGGGTACACCATCGGAAGCAGCACAGAAATTAAGAACTATGAAAATGTGCCCAACCACACCCATAGCATCATGGAACCACAAGTGGACAACTATTCATGAAATAGCGTATGACATGCCACCCCACGCACAGATAATTTGCACCATAATTGAAGATTACCTAGACTCACTCAGATATGACATTGCAAACATCGTCACAGAAAAATTCTCCAAAAATGACTCACGCCTTAAAATACTACAACAGGTGAT
>JBCAUG010029465.1:0-10326 GCA_038406175.1 Haplosyllis leylae
GTTGGAAGGGGTACCCCCCAAAATTGGTGGGAGGGAAAGGGGTTTTCCAAATTTTTGGGTTTTCCAATGTTTGTTTCAATCTCCCCCCCCCCCCCCCCACTTCCGTTTCCGAGGTTTGTTTCAATCTCACCTCATGTGGGTTCAATCTCACCTGGTGTACTCCCCTCCACACAAAAATAATATCTTTCACCTCGCGTGGAAAAAATTCCCAAAATAACCATGAAGCAACCCGTTTCCATCAGTATGGTACCTCTACGAGTCACCAATAATTACTGTAAATAACCCTGGAAGTAACATTTATATAATCTAAGTATAACTACAGATACTAGAACTTCAAATCAGGGTGTCCTGTACACGTTTTACAAAAAACTTCGAGTCATCTATTTCTTCAAAATACCCGTGGCCTTCATAACTTTTTGCTAAAATTTAAACCAAAATACGAAAAAAAACCTACTTTTTAGTTTTCACTTATTTTCAGAATATATCTTGACCACGCCTCTTGGATATGCCACACAATTTGTGTATTTGATGCCGAAACCTAGGTGCACTAATCTCATAAAATTGTATTCTAATCCATTTTATCACACAGACTTCGGAAAAGAATCATATTCGGAATATATATTTAACTTCATAACACCAATACTTTTCTGTAATTTAAGAGGCAAAAAGCAGGTTCTCATGTAAGGAAAGAATTCATTAAAATCATTGCATGTGTGCAGGCCTTAACGATGGTGGCCATGTCCATTTTAGGTTTTTTAAAAGAATTACAGTGTATCCGTTTTCAAAAGAATGATCACCTGTATCCTTATCCTTACTGACAAGCATTTTAACATTGTTGTGTTAATGGCGGCTGTATAGAACAGCTCTGATTATCTATCCTAATCCCCCTTCAAGACTGTAATAAAATCTCATTCTTCCTCATGAAAAATAATAAAACTGAGTTTCAGTGAGAGGCACATACGTTGGTCATCTTGAGCACAGTTTATCTGTACCAGTGATTGTCTATGACACTTCTTGGTCAACATGTCTGACCTACACTATTCCTCTCACTTTAATCTTGCTTTGATATTTTTCTTGGAAAAAAAAAACCCCGAAATGTTTTTACTTATCTTTTGCACTGTACCGTTGAAAATTTAACTCTTTAAATTATATTTCTGAACCGCCACATGCCATATGTGATTAGTCTGGAAAAGACTACTTATTATATTTATTATTTAAATTGATGGTAATTTGTTGTGGTCAGTTAGTTGTGCCATTTATTTGTGTCACAAAGTCCATAAAATGTAATTATCTTCTAATGAAAGAAAAGGCACAAAAGTATAGCAAATTAAATTTAATCCATATTACATATTTTGACAGTGAATTTTGCCTAGATGCAATTCTCTTTTGAGTTACCTATACTTTATATTGTAGTTAATGGCCAGCATAAAGTCAGTAAACATCAGACAACTTGGTCAGTAAAGATACACGGATGCCGGGTGTGATTTACTCCTGACGAATGATAAATATGGATGGGACACGTTTCGCTCAACAAACAAGACGATGTTCCCAAGATAATGGAAATTGATTAAAGTGTCTAAAGTCTTTGATCGTCCCTTCAAAGAATATTTAGTCAGAGAAAAAGGCTCTTGTGATTAACCTTTTCCATGAAAGAAGAACTTAAGACGAAAATCAATACCATGTCTGCAGGAGCAGGAACTTGGACATTTCACAATTTGTTACAAACGTTTTTGAAGGGTTCCTTTCACTTCGATTGACTTCCACCAAAATGATTATTTCACAATATTATGGTGAATCTAGTAATCCTATTGAAATCTATGCATGGCGGCCCTTTACGACTAAGAACGTGTCTCTTTTCCAAATGAAAATAATTTTTACAACAAAAAAATTAACAATTTTGAAGTTGTACAATGCAGTCACGGGTCGTATTCAAGTGGGGATACTGACCTATGTGCCTTGCAAAATCTTATGACTTCATGACCATTAATAGAATATCAATAGAAAAATGGCACTTTTTTTTTTTTTTTTTTTACAAATTACAGTTTTTACACATTTTCAACTTTAATTTAAATCTATTAGCTGATATTTGGTAATCAAAATATTTAGCCATATTATTGCAACCGAAAGCAGCATACTTTATTGTTTGGTGTTTGGCCAACAATTCAATATTCCACTTGCTTCCACATGTTTACTGACCAATAGTCCAATCTGGAATACTGGTCAGTAAGTAATTGGTGACTCGTAGAGGTACCTTATTGATGGAAATGGGGTTGCTTCGTGACTATTTTGGGAATTTTTCAACACGAGGTGAAAGATATTATTTTTGCATGGATGGGAGCATTCGAGCTGAGATTGAACCCATGCGAGGTGAGATTGAAATGAACTACAGAAACCAAAGGTGGGGGAGGGTGATTGAAATGAACATTGGAAAGCTCGGAAACTCTGAAGGGTGGAGGGAGATGTTAGACTTGCAGAAGTCTGGTAATGAATTAAGTTTAGACTTGCACAAGTCTGGTAATGAATTAAGTTTAGACTTGCACAAGTCTGGTAATGGATTAAGTTTAGACTTACACAAGTATTGTAATGAACTAATTTTAGACTTGCACAAGTCTGGTAATGAATTAAGTCTAGACTTGCACAAGTATTGTAATGAACTATTTTTAGACTTGCACAAGTCTGGTAATGAATTATGTTTAGACTTGCACAAATCTGGTAATGAATTAAAGTTAAACTTGCACATTAACGAGTCACCAAAGTGGAATTCTTCAGTCCTTGATTTTTCTTTCTATTAATGGTCATGAGGTCATAAAATTTTGCCAGGCACCTTGGTGAGTATCCCCACCTGAATACGACTTGTGGTAGGTACATACATAAAATGAGTTATCCTATACCGTAAACACACAATAAATATTTAAATTGGCGTGGCCTTTACATTTTAAAAGAATCAAACGTTTCATACAATCTATAGAATATTTACTTGTAAAATATTTTGTCATAAAAGATTCATTCGTCTATTTCGAACCAAGAAATATAATATGATTGTGTATTGGCGATCTACCCAAACTTGTGCATTACATTTACTCACACACATGAAATGGCACATCAACAATATTTCTTATTCTGACAAGTTTTCACTTCACATAAATTAGATGATTTAAAAAAGAAACAGTACGGATATTGTTTACTCATTATGAAGATACGAATGCAAAGCTGAGCATGAAGCCGTTTATACACGCTTTTGCAATTTGTCGTATTTTCATTAAGCCAAGAGAGTGACTCACGAGTTTCTCCTGAATGAGTTTCACTGAATTAGCCGAAATTTTATGACAAAATGCAAAAATACCTTGAGCGTTATCTATCCGTCAACAGATACATGTACATTCTCGTTGATAGCAATAGAAAGTATATTTCCATCATTACCTCTGCATTAGCTGAAGCTTCATTTTATGCTAAAGTAGACTATTGCTGAAAAGTTCCATGTGGTCATACAAAAGAGGTTTGTCTTGACAAGACAATGGGTATACAGTGATGAAGTCTGTGAACAATCAGCTTAAATCATAATTTTCCCTTAAACGTGAAATTAGTAGTAAAGCTAGTGATGGGTAGGTATCTATTGTCACAAACCACATTGAACGGATACACACACTAAAGAGGTAGTAATACAATTTTCATTTTTCTACTTCATTGAGGAATGTAGATCTATCTATACCACTTTTAGATTTTGTCAAATTTCGGTGAATTCAGTGAAAGTCATTTAGGAACAACTCAGCTGATCCAAGCAAATTTACCAAAGATTACACCGATGGTATGTTGCTCTGAAGAATCGATTCAATGCACATTGCCAGCTGGATTTTTTCTTTGGATTTAAACTGATCCATTTATCTTTTGTATTGCTTGGGCATTTACAAAACCTACTTTCAAGTTATCCATTATGAACGCAAACACAGCTGTCCAGGCCTCCTCTGCCTCCGTGGTGTACCTTTTCCCAAGATCTTCCTTCCAGATAATGTTCATTGCCTGCGAGAAAGAATTGAAATATTCTGGCTTGAATCCTTCGAAATTGACATGATTCTCTCCGAGACCTATCAACAGAGGCGCCAACGATTCTTCCAAATTATCCAGGTTGTCCACAACTGCACCTACGGCATTCATGAATCTGGATGCATGTCCTTTGAATCCGGAATCCAGTAGCAACTCATTTCCGTCCACATTTTTGAAGGAAAACAACCCCTTTACTTGGGGATTCAGCTAAAAAATCTTCACGAAGACTTTACTGCCTCGCCCCGTCAAATCCGTTGCCAAAAGTTTCCAAGTTTTTCTCACAATGACTTTCTGTCGGTCTGTAAATCCAGCATTATTTGTTGCAGGTGCGACTACGATCGTAGTGGTAGAACCTTTCACATTAGTAGATGAGACTGAGCAACCCATTATCATCTCAGAGAAAAATCTCGGTATTTCTTGCGATAAAATTACATATGTAGTTATGCCTGTTTCTTTCCGTCTGTGTACTATATTACTTGCTATAGCAATTAAACACAGAAGCAGAGCTTTCAAACGAAAACAACAAAATTGTCACTTCTTTACATTACAAAATGCCATGCACACCATTTTTAAATAACAATGTTTTTCTATTCACACATAAGGAACCTCGCGTTCCTATTCTAAAATAAAGTGTATTGCTTTGGCAAAAAGTTCTGTAAAGATGGATTATTTTCATAATCCATTATGTAAGAGCTTGAGACCTCTTCCAATTCCATTTTAGAAATGCTTGAAAGTGTCTAGAATTTAGCTGAAGACACTAAAAGCACTTTCTCCTAATGCATGTCTTGTGACTTCCAGCTGGATATCTTTTAGGCCAGCTGGAGCTCTCCAACGGTAATTGATCTCAAATTTCTTACATGTCATCTATGGTAAAACCCTTTAAAGTGAGAGCAGGTATGCGTACTCTCTGCACACTATCTTACGGGCTTGCCTAATTAAGGGAGAAAGTTTTACGTAACCCAGGTTTGAGTTGCAGGAAATGACTACACAGACAAAAGGTCAATGTCTTCAACGCGTCTTCTACGTTAGAACGAAAACAACTTTATTCTTTATTGAGATTGATACCAATTTGGCAGTTGGTATAAACTTACCTTTTAACAAGTCAAATGACAGTATCACGTTCACAATTATCTTCTTCAGGTCCTGACAACATAAAAATATTTGATAAATAGTTTGTACTTACCATAGCAACAGATAGGCTTGAATACTTAGACTTGCAGACGTTAATGTTACGTTGTTGCCAAACTTTCCGACACTTCAACATTTACATCATAAAAATTAATGAACGAAACTCTCGGCACAAAAGAATGACACAAAAGGCAATTATGTGGCTATAAAACAATTGGTGCAGTAACCTGAAGGTGGAAGGGAAGCTATACTTATTGTATCCCATGGGGATAATTAACAGTAAGTTACTGAGATCAAAGGCTACTTATTAGGGTTTAGTATCACTGAAATATAACAAAGGCTGTTTAATTGGAAACTGGTTGGTTTCTGAGGGGGATTCTGTGACAACCTTTGGCTATCTTTGCTGCTTACTCTTGGGAATCTCTCCACCACAAAGTAGGAATACGTGACAATCTCAAAATAAGTGCCGCAAACGAACGTGCAGGTGAAGCTGTAGAAATGACTCAACGATGTGGTTACCTGTCTGACCCTAATTGCACTTACTTTTTGTGAATCGACAAATGTTCACATATACTGTCTATTCGTCTCCGTGTATCTTTTCTGACAAAAAAGGAACCTCCGAAAGAGAGGTTGAGTAGAGAAGTATACTTATATAATCTCTCTAGTGGTTTTCACAAACGAAGTAGGGTTCACTCTTTCGTTGGCAATTCACGGCTAAAGTTTCACCTAAGTCAAGATAAGTTCACTGTGGTCAAATTGCATGGTCAATTCAAAGCTTACGTCGTATCAAAGGCTTGCATTTTTTAAACTGATCAATTCAGAAGAAGAAATTCATACAAAATTAATTTCGCGTAAACTGCACAATTGTATCAACTGCATGATCATTGTAAGTGTCAAAAGGTGGGTGCCAATTTTTAGGAAGCAGAAAGGAGAGTCTGATCAGAATAAGTATTGTCAGAGTGTGTGACCCTCACACCAGCCAAGATGCACATTAATTGCAATCAATTGCAGCCCTATCAATGAACAAAAAAGTCCAAACCCAAAATATAAAGATAATCGATGGGGAAAAGCAACCAAGTTATTATGATAAACATCTAATAGATATACATTTCTATAATTTTTATTCCAAACTTACCAGATTACAAGAAACTATCTTTCGAGTCCTCTCAAAGTCCACAATAACGAGACAAACACAGTCCAAAAAATGTTAAGTTAAGTTTGTCCTACCTGTTTCCAATGATATTTGCGTCATTTAATGTTTAAACTTCTCAACAGTGATATTTGACTGTTTTATGCTTTTTCGCTCATTTTATCCGCCAGGTAGAGACATAGAAAGGTAAAGATATATATCAAATATATGTCATGGTTCATGAAAAAAATTATTTAAAAACGATCTTCAAGAAAATATTGCAAGATAAAAAATGTGGGAGCTATTAATTAATTCACATCATTCCACTGGGCCAAATTAAATTGCAGACCTATTCTTCCGTTTCCAGCATATAATTTCGTCAGGTCTCTTTACGCAGAAAGAAATCATATGTCAGAAATTTTACCTCAAGATAATGTACGCGAAGAAAAAAGAGCTGTCATCTTAGATATCTATCATCAAGGTACTCTTTCTAAATAGTCTGGATGTGACAAATGAATATAACTTTAATGATTTCTTGAAATAAAACTAGAAGGTACATTTTTACAATAAGCCTGCGACTTTTATAAAAAGTTTACCACAACTGCACCCATTACCACACATAGCATTCAGATAAACTACTGGTTCCCCAATATGGAAGCTGAAGCTTCAAAATATATTAAAGTTTCTAATATTTTCAACTTTTAAAATATTCCCCATGTCCTTGAAATATTATATTGTGGCTTAAACAACGTCATGATGCAAGTCGGCAATTTGATTTGAATGATGATCATATTTTGTAAGGTGAGAAATCGTTGTCTCATGAAAGATCTTGTTTAACGCCTAGACTGTTTGATCTTGTATTTGCTTCAACTCTGGCTTTTCTGTAGCCTTTGTGCATTAAATATTTTATACAGTTAAATAACTGACACCATGACTCTTCCACAAATTTTGTGTATGATGTTCCAAGATCCTCTTTCCAGATTATTGTCATTGCACGAGCAAAGACATCAAAGTATTCAGGTTTGTAGCCTGTAAATTGTACATGTGCTTCTCCAAGTTCCATTAGCAGTGGAAACAAAGCATCTTCCAGATTGTCCAGACTTTCGACAACAGCCCCAAGGGCGTTCATGAATCTGTGAACGTGTCCTTTCAGAACTGCCTCCAGATGCGATTCAAAAGCTTTGGAATCCACATTTCTTGAAAAAACATTTTTGATATCTGGATTCATTTGAAAAATCTTATTGAAGACTTTTAATCCCGTTCCCATCAGATGAGTGACCAGTATTCCCCATGTGTATTTCACAGCAATCTTTTGTCTATCGGTAAGTCCGTGATTTAAATTTATTTTATGAAATTGCACAGTTGCTCCTTTTGTGATAGATGATGCACATCCCATGATTTTAACACTAAAGGAACGAGAAGCTTTTTCTTTCAACAGGTTCCGTTATTAGAAGCTTGAATCAATTGTATCTAAACCATTTTGCAGGAAGTCTAAGTGGAATAAATGGAAACCATTGGCTCAACCACGGAAATGTCCTTCGTTGGAAAAGTTTAATGAATGACCAGTTCAGTGTACTAACATTCCTTCAATTGAAATTTCTGCACTTTTTCACATTGGTGACAAGGTAAGAATCACCTTATCGGTAAAATTCCTGCTTTCAGTCAAATTATTTTGAACTTTTTTTGAGTTGTCCACAGTTTTCTGCCAAGTTCATCAAGGGTCAGCCTTACCAAGTGCACCACTTTATGTGTTTCTGTTGGTCCGATATCACGTTCTGGGTTCAATCAATTTGATTGAAAATTTCTACCTCAGGCAGAAGTTACTCAAAACATACAAAATGATCACACGATATCTCAATTAAGTCCTCTCTGTTCCTGGATACAATGCTCTGCTCAGACAAAACTTTTTACTTTATCTAGTTTTAAGTCGGCGGACACGCAGCAGACAGGTTCTATTAGCAAGCAGCGGTAACTATTTCCTTCTAATGCGTTTTGCTAATAGTTTACAGTACAAGAAACAGGTCATCGACCCATCAGATATAAGGAAAACGGAATAAGAGTATCATTACCAAAACTATGTTAAAGTTGAAATCTCGGAAAGAATTGACTGCATGTTTGACTAATAAGGAGCATGATTCAAGTGATCAGAGTTCTCAAATTTCGATTTAGGTCAATTTTGGTTGTCCATACAGACAAACAACTGGCGACTCAACTACACCCATGAAACTGTTCTCTGTATCTGTAAGGAAGGATACTGTAAGTATCTTTTCTGAACACAGAAAAAAATTAGCTATGTCGTAGGGTTCCACTCGACGATTTGGAGAACATTCAGAAACTCTGTCAAAGAACGATTCCATCTACATTTTTCATGGACAGCATCTTTACCAATTAGTTTTTGAAAACACAGAAATAATCAAGAAATAAATTTTAGATTTCATGCTTTGTGCAAAGAACACATACTGACCCTGATATTTGTTTATTCAAAGACACAATTATTCTTCACCTTTTGTGCACCAAAGAAAGAAAGAGACCTTTATAAATCTTAATCAATCTGCTGTTTCTATTGAAGCAATTCGTTATTTTGCTCAATTCAAAGTTTTGAAATTTACCGTAAGGGGAAAGTTTGTAGATTACAGTTTACTGTATTGGTCAATGACGTAGGTTTTGGAAATTAATGAGACTTCATGAATGGAGCAGATATATCCCAATACAATTGAGTTATTATGCACAAAAAGAAAACCTGATGTTGTCACCTTCTAATCATTTTTCATAATGTCCTACGGTGGATAGAATTCTCCAATCGGTGAGAGGACGACTGAACTGTGTCTTACCTGAGACAATATTATTTTGTTTCCACTTACCAGTTTGCTGTGTTGCTATCTTCTCATTTTGGCTATTGGCGCATTAGTGAGTTCTACTGATGATCCCAAAGTGACAAAGTACAGATGTATGAGGTGGACTAATGGATGATAGACTCTATTTCAAGAAAATTTCAGGTGCGCATAAGATCCATTATCATGCGACATCACCGGAGTAAATAGTCTTGGTTAAAATGTACTGTTAATAGTGTCGGAGTGTGACCATGACATTGGCCCAAATGCATGTTACGGAACATAAGGTCAAGACTCATACAAGGTTTTCGTTTTCAACACATATCTGGCATTTGTCACATCTCTGTACAAAACTAACATTGAGGATTTCAAAAAGTTTCAGCAAAAAATAAAGTTACCTCCAATGGAATTGAACTCACAACACCAACCATTAATTGGCAGAGTTGGATCAGCATTAGACTTCTAATTTAGTGATGGTTGGTGTTGCGAGTGGGGATAACTTTATTATTTTGCTGAAACTTTTTGATGTAGGTCTCAAGTAAATTTTAATAATCGATTCAAACAATTCTCCCCAATTTTCCGTCAAAATGCAACAATCATTTCGGTTCGCACTTATCACATACCGAGTTGAGTAACAGGTGCTTGCGTTCGAACGTCAAGCACAATTAACAGGTGCATCAAGCGGCAAATTTCTACCTGAATTTGATACGAGAACACGTAAAACTTGTCGATATGTAGGCATTAATTACTTACGTAACTTTATGGAGATAATAGGGGACGGAACTAATATGCTGGATCTAATGACGTAGCCATTAATGATTACATCTGCGTATTATGGGGCATAGAAAGGATAGAAACATTCATGTTGCAATTATTAACTACAAGTTGAAATGATGAACCATCATGTATCAGAGCCATCGGGTTAATTGTCGGAGTCCCTCACGACCAAGGTCAAGGACACACCGGTGACCTTGTATATATAGTATGGCCCAGCAGTAGAGCGGGCACTTCAGTAAATCTACCCGAGCTATGTACAACTTGTTGCCCTGCCAATAAACTGACATCCATGCTATACTAGACCGTGTCTTGTCTTTATGACCCCACGACATGGTGGCAGCTTGAACTTGAATGAGATCTCATCAAATGTTGGAATATTGGTCTGGATAGTGGTAACTTTGTGCCAATTGACAGGACAGG
>JBCAUG010029476.1:0-10326 GCA_038406175.1 Haplosyllis leylae
CGCTGGTCGGCTGGGGCATGGTATATATACAAGGTCACGCAGTGGCCTTGGCCTTGGTCGGGAGGGACTCCGACAGGCATTTTCAGGGATACGTTTTTGCTTGTCATCATAAATCTGTTGTCCAAAAGTCTCATCTAGATCATCAAATACTGGGACACTCTTTGAGATCACCCATAATTATCCGCAAAAAGAGCCATGGCTGACGAGACGCACTTTTTGTGGTTGTCTGCATTGAAATGTGTAAATTAGGTAGCAGTGCCCTGTTGACATACAATCACGTTGTAAAGTTATAATCTTGCGGTTGCCAGTGCACAATTGGATAATGTAGTATCATCATCTTTGTCATCATCATGCTATTCATCATCATGCTATGGCGAGACAAGCTGATGTCACCACAAGAAACTGATAAAGAAAATGATTGAAACAGGAACAGAAACTCGATTATCATCCGATTTGCTTCTTTTGAAACTTTAAGTGGAAAGAGTCATAAAGTATAAACAGAAGACAGCAACAAGGTCAATGAAAAACTTCAATCTAATTTTATTGGCCCAAAAATACAAGACAGGTTGACAATACAAACCATTGGATTTTTTAGGAATGTGTGAACTGTTGAAATTCTTCTTTCTGATGTCTTAGGTCTCCTAATTTAATTACAAATTTGTTAACCCCGTATTTTCCTAATAAGGTTAAAGCAAAGTAAGAAGTAGTTATCATTCAATTGGGATCTCGGAGATACCACAGACGGTTGCTTTGGTGATCCCAGTGTACTTATTAGTACTCACGAAATGACATCACTGCTCATTTACCTGTACTCATTAACAACTGTTACCACGGGTTTTCTTTGATCTCTTGTCTCCACCTAAGCTGAACAAGTACGTTGTACTTACACTGACAGGTACATCATCTTGTCTTTCCTCTTCAAAAGGAATTCAAAGTATTGCAAATAATAAGAAATATTTTGCTGTTTTTGACAACATAAAGAGCATGGTGACAATATGTTGTAAATTGTGTTGCTAGAGAATGTTGTAATTTAATGAACATTCGGTGGTAACTGCCCATTGTTTTGTGTGTATTTTACAATTTATGCCATTGGGTACAGCTTTCACGGAAAAAAAAGTATTGGGTTTGCCAATCCCACAGTTCAGACATCTTGAAATAGGAATTAGATTAGGACTTTTAAGTTTCTGGAATATGGCGGATGAAACTGTGTGTCTCTGTGACAACTCGATGGAGAAACAAAGACGATATATTCTCAGCAGGTTGTAAAGATCTTTTTTCATTTGCTTTTTCATTCTAATTATCACACAATAACCTGTAAATTGTTTTAATTATTGATCTTCACGAGTCTTTCGTTGTGCGATCAAACAAAGGTTTGCAGAATCTCCTTGAAATGTGGTGGGAAATTATCACATCTGATGTCCTTTATGCAATGTCGACAATTTTAGGACAAATGTTTTGTCCCTGGAGTCCAGAGATGTGATTTTCCTACCTACCGATGAAAACCAGAACATGACCTTTTTGACTATACTCAGTTGAAAAACTCAAACTGTCGTCGTGAAGAAGGACGAAAAACAATATAAGCTGGGATTTCAAAGACTTGAAAACATTGCTGGGCATTTCAGTGGGGTCCTGACCAATGTTTATCATTCCGTTTTCACCTCGATCGTATAGATTCCACTTGCATAATTGTTGATGATAACATAAATGACCCTTTTTGTCATCTTATATGAACAGCAATAGTTTTCTGTCCAGCCATGGATCCAATTTTGGAAAAAGAGCTTACCCTCAAACTAAAGCTTTCGTCAGCCTGTACAGCAACCTATGTCGCCGCATTTTATCATCCTCTGATCTGCTCTTGTAAACGCCCGTCTCTTTATCCCCTTATTTGGCAAAGAACAACAGGTTTTAACATCTAATGGCCTTGTTTGTACGACACAGTAACAAGATAACCAAATAGGGGTCCCAATATCGCCCGCATGAGTTACAACTTTTAGAAATGTTCTCCCAGGTCCCCGCCTGGTTCTCATGACCTTAGAATGACCTTACGTTGCATGATGTTTCTGAGATTGAGCATTTTCGTATCTGTGTTTGGGATCGTATTTTTAATTTGCGGCTCAAGTTATCGCTGCATCAGCGTCTTTTGTATGACACCTGCGAATGAGAAAATTGGGTGAACTGCCATGCACGCACGACTACTGTACTAGTTACCAACATGCACACGTAATATATATGCATCATGCACCTGTGAAATAAAATAGCCTTCTGTAAAGTGCATTCTCGGGTTGACATCACAGCTATCTGTATTTAAATTCTTTGGCTGTTACCCAAACATTCACCCTTGTCTCTTTCGAATAGAAAAAATATATCTAGGTTAAAAAGTATGTTAAGATTTAGGTTAATCTACCCAAGGTTGGGTTAATCTTTCACTTGAAATGATCCCCTCCAAGGTAATCTCTTCACAAGATGATCCTTCACTCTTCTCCCCTGGTACAGATTTATGTGTTAATTTGTCCGGTGTTTCTCGGTCGAGTTTTCCCGAGGATTCTTACATCGACGGATCCAAGGGGGCGCCAAGGACGCCTACCCCTGGGCCCAAACTTTCATGCAGTTTTGTGGGGAACATTGACCAAAATAATAGGTTGCCACCCCTGCCTTTGTGATTGATGCTCCCTTCTCTAGCAAATCCTGGATCCGCCATTGTTCTCAGAAGATGAAAACAGGAAAGAAAGACATCAGCTGATAAGAAAGTTTCATATTGTTGGGCGAGTTCTCCATGCACCAGTGATTCATCAAAACTGAACGGTATCATTACTATTTAAATCGCAAACCGTTTCAAACAGGGCATAAAAAATTTGAATTTTCTTTTAAAAAAAAACTTTGTGGGAGTAAGATTCTGAAAATAGAATGATACTGAATGTGGTCTGTGCTAAGTTCTTTGAAGTCTTGGAATCAGATGTTCTCACTCTATGGAACAGATAGGCCAGACAGGAGTGCATTGATAACTGTTGGAGTATTGCGTGCTGAACTGTTTTATGTGATGTATTTGTATGTTGTTGATAAGCGTTGGCAGTGGGCTTGAATTGCATGATGATATTAATAATGATGATACCGCAGAAACACAGACAGACAAGTTATTATTGTATGAACCACACTCTTCTACCGGTTTTCGTGCCGCAACAAGCACGCGGGTTGACCGTTCTGTGGTGACAAGCTACGACACTGAGGGCTTAGGGTTCATTTATGTTCCCCGAAAACGAATGAAAAAGCCGCATTGTCAACGAACAGATTCTTGGTGTTTTCATTATTCCGTTCACATTAGCTGACGGTGAACATTTCAGGAAGGTCATGTTTGATGTCATCCAGTGTTAATGATCCTGCAGGATTCATTATTCTCATTCAAGAAATCGAAGGTGAAACTTCACATTGTGGCTGAAACAGTACCAACAAAAGATTTTTTTCACCTTCGCAGTTCCGTTTTCTCGAAAACGACTGATTTTTACTGTTACTCAGTAGGACCTGTATTACATATTGAAATTATCAAGAATCTTATGTTATCAACCGCACTATGTGAATCGAGCCTAAAGCCTTGTGTGACTGCTTTGTGATGTCTAGAACCGAAGTGTTTCCTCCTGACATGTAGTAGAACGCACAACAGGTGTCTATCATACAAGAAAATTACCCGCACCTACTGGGCCAATGTGAAATGGATAAATTGTTGGTGGATTTGATTATGTGGGTTTAAAATCCACTGTTTATTTAATTGCGAGTCTTTGGACAACTGATATCACACACGAAAGTAGTGAACCAAGGACGGAAATGATATTTCAAGAAATTAATTCTACTGCATCGTGAAGTCATTGTTGTTGTGAAAGTGCCAGTGACTGGGTACATCGGGCATTGGTTGCTGCGGTTATTTTCGAGGTCATGTGCAGGATATTATTAAATATATATGTCATCAATTATGGTGCAATAATGGAGGAAATAATAGGAAACTGTCGGAGAGGAGGAAATTAAGATGTGAATTACAAATGACCATTGACATCACAAAGTTTGGCATCAACATTCTAGAACTACTGATATTTTACTTCTTTCCGTGGCTCTGTATGATCATAGGATTTATTTTGGATTATTCAAGAGATTAGGACGATAATCCAGTACTGCAAGGTTACATCATATTGCACATATGATTATCTTACGCAGAGATTATGCAATGAGTTGAGTTAACACCCATGTATGGTGTAGTGTATTAATGTATAAGGTGCTCAAGGTAAATCTGGTAATATTTTGCCGTCTCTGCATTGAAGGTAGTTAAGGCATTATTTTCCCAAAAACGAACGAAATGCCAAAATATTTGCTGTGTCTTTTAAGGCTGATTGTTACAAGGTTTATGTTCTTGTACTTGTTGAGTGTTCTTGTTGTGTGTCGCCACTACCTTTGCTGGAAGCTATTGTGACGATTTTTTTCGCAAGTTTGTAACACTTTCTGGAAATGCGAGACTGGTGTTTCACGACGTTGCTTTTTCAATTTACGACCGTTCTCCTCTTCGGGTTGTCTAGGCTAGTTTCCAATGGTTCTGAATAGTTAGCATTGGTCAAGTGAAAGTTGGCAACGGAAATGTGAACAAGGACCTTCTGCCTTTCTACACACATGTAGGGAAATAAATTGTCTGTGGTTTTTGCAAGGTTGTGAAATTTGGTAGAAATCAACAATATGTTTTATTTACTTTTGGAAGTTAAATATGAAAGAGAAAAAAGTGTCAAAGTAAATCTTAAGTAGAAAAACATACCCCCTTGAAAGTTAAAGTTTCTGAAGTTTAAAGAGAAAGGAAACGCTCCTGATAAAATGAACCTTTAGTGTTTCATGCCAAAAAAGCAAAGCTCATTTGAACAAGGAACGTCTCTGTTGTTGGTAAATGTGGAGGATTTTTTACCCGCACGATGTGCCAGAGCTATGAATTGTAATGTGTATTGGTCTTGCTTGGTTACTATGAGGTTACTGTTAACCACACACTACACAGGTGTTTTTTGCCTTTTTTATTTTTTGTTTTAAAGTACATTTTGTCATTAAAATGCAAATGAACAAAGAGAAGAAATATTTTTTCACTTATTTAAGACACAATTCATGTACTGCCTATTTTTTAGAGATTTCTGTTCGCAGATTCTAACAGCTACGCTCAAAAGTTATGGATTGTTATTGAAAGAATTTCTTATTGAACATATCAAATTCCAAAGAGAGTAAAAGCCCCACAAATGTTACAAAAATATGCTAAATTTTAAACTTTTAGATTTAAACTTTGAAACTTTAACTTCCAGTTAAGTAAGGTAAAGGTATTTTAAGAAATATTTTTATCTGCCAGCCAAATGCCAGAAAGTACATTTTACAATTAAACCAAAGCTATATTAAATGTTTACCTGCTATTCTGTCACAGATATGTCACACATTGTCACAAGAATTTGATTTACTTCAAAGTAATATGAAATGCATTCAAGTTATTTGACAAAAATTGTTTGATATAAAAATGGAACTTATGTTTCCAATGTTGAACATTCTGGAACAACAATATTTCCAACGAGGTCATGGATTTTTTTGGCAAAGCCTATGTAAAAACGAGTGTGGTTTTGTGTCGTTTAGGGCTGCATACGGACAATGTTATTTGCTGTAGTCCATCAAAAAAATATTTCAAAAGCATGCAAAGCTTACTAAGCCTTTCAGGTGTAACAGTATCATATAATATATGAGACTATGACCAGTGGTCTAAACCTTTTGAACACATATTCCAAAAAAACCCAGATCCATACCGCATATTCATACACGATAGTCCTTTTAATTCAAAATGGAAAGCACAAGGGAAATAGTAATGGATTTGTGAATCATCACCTTGTGCTCGGACTGAAATGCTTATTTTTTATTTTAATACTCATTTTCTTGTTATCCTGAAAAAGAAACTCTTAGATTTAGAGTTGAATCCCTAAAATTGCACATTTTACAAACCTTTTGGGTAGATTGATTTGTTACAATGTTACTGACCAAATATTTATCAGCAAATTTACTTGAGGATTTTGGATGAGTTTAAGGTCGACACACCATGGAGGGGCAGAATGTTGAAGAGAAAGAGGTGAGAGGTTTCTTGGTAGTGAAACATTGCTTAACCTTATCTGTCGGCCTCTTCAGCACGAAACTTCTTCACTTCTTCCAAATGAGAAGATTTTGATTTTTGTTGAATTGATCGACACGCAAAGTTAATATTGATAAAATGTCATTAAATATTTGATGATAAAGTAGCTTTTCACACGATACCAGACTTTTTGAAGGAAAATAGACACTTGGAATCTTCAATCCTCAGTTGGTGCCATTCAAAAAAAGAGTATTGACCCCAAATGTGGTTGTGCGCTGGTCATGAATAAAAGGCTGCGACGGTCGTCACATTATGGGTACTTTAATGTTCGTAGACATTGTTGGCTACAATTCAAAGAAATGTAATCATTTTTGTGGAAATGTCAATTTGTAGCCAAATCTCAATCTTCTCGATAAATACCAATTTGTGTGCAATTATTATCCAGCAATGCCTAGTATTCAACGATGAAGGACACTTTATTCAAAATTTGGTCAATGATAGCTGAGATGTTGTGCAATATTTGCGTGCGGGTACACTACATTACGAATTTAATGAAATTAAAAGCCGTGGTTTCCAGTGAGTTGTTTGCACGTCTATTGTTACTATGTATACTGTTGCTAAGTATCACGTTGCTAATGGCGTTTTGTTGTCTAATTTGTTCAGACCTGTTGATTTCTAAACGTATTTACATATTCATTGAACCACAGGTGAAAAGCCCCACACAAAGGTAGACGGTTATCTAAGACCAGAATGGTAAATAGGAAATTGGCTATAAAACTATTTGCCTGGTCCATTGAACCTTCAATTATTGGCAAAGAATGAGAGGGTTTATTCAATTTTAGTGGGTTCCTTATCCTAGTTTTCCATTTTAACAGAATACACAATAAAGTGTACCAGAGAAGCAATTCCCCACAGATATCAACTCTTTGAAAGAGATCCTTTGAGACTCATCCTCATTTTATCTAAACCTGATTTAAGTTCCCTTATTTGGATACGTATTTCCAATTACAAGTTAACAAAGTGTGAATCGTAGATAAGCGCTCCCAACTCCCACCCAACCCAAAACACCCTCTCAATGATGAAAGAAGTAAAGTAGTAAATCATATCGCCCCTTTAGAACAGAACACCCTCGTCGAAATATAATCTTTCCAATTTCATCCATGTTAGACCTTGTTAAAGCCTCAGGTCACAGGTCAATGTATTTCACCCCTAGTGGGCAGTGGAAGGTAAATCACTCACTTCAAGGGAGAAGTCATTGTGTTTGAACGTCGGGGTTTCATATTCTCATGTTTGACAGCAAAATGACCATTGTTACGGGATTGCCAGTTTTTCGATATGTTCCACTACTAGCCTAGGATCCAAATCCCACCGCCATTAAATTTTGATTCTGTGGTGAACTAGATCCTTTCTCAACGATGAAATTTACAATTTGATACTTCAGAAGGAAAATATTGACCCTAAGAATTAAGCTTCGATTAACACTTGGCCCTGAGCACCCAATCTCCCCAATTCCTAGAGGACCCGAGACTCTTATAAATCCCTTTTAGTAATTTTGTTGATATTGGCAATCAGTCCACCATTGCTATATCGCTTTACTCTTGTATGTGCAAATGACCAAAAGATCGGAGTGATTTAGACTCTTTAAGTTCATTGTACCTAAAGTTACTAATGCTATAAAGAGATAAATGAGAAATAAGTAGGAATTTTCAATTAGAAAAATTATTAAATTATATTACATTTCAAAGTTACTTCTATCAAGCTTCATACAAGTTCAGAAACATGTTTTTTAGGTGATATATGTATAACAATGGCTTTATTCATTGCCAAATTTGGTTTTATATAATCACGCCATTTGTCACGTGTTTACTCAAGATCAAAGCGAGACTTTGGTTCTAAATAATAACTTATGTAAAGGTTCAGCCTAAATAAACTGAACTACGTAAGAAAAAACCAACTCAAACAAATTAGCGTGCATTTTTCGCAAACTTTAAATCGAAATGGGTTTTCACCCTTTTTGACGGAGGACAAGAGGGCTAAATGTGAAGTGGACTTTGAGTTTTAGTGGGATTAAGTGGATCGTGTTGCATTGAATAATAGGAAGCAATTTTGCATACTTTGATGTAATTTTCACTTCAACTCAAGCATGAAAACACCGGAAGTGAAATTTAGACTCGCGCGTCTCCTGAAATTCTGCAGTGGGTAGTCGTCATGAACGCTGCGTTCATTCATTCACTTCGTTCTTTAATTTTCAAACATAAAACGGAAGTGGTGTGTAATTTTTGGAATAATTTTTAGGCCTGATGGTTTTTACCCTCATGGACTCAACTTGTACACAGTTATTGGGCTTCATAGTTTGTTTACGCAGAGATACAACTTGTTATTTGACAGTGGAATTACGCTTATCAATTGTCCATTTACTTGGCTTGATCCGCATACAGACTGTATAAATGTACTATTATCTGTGGAAATGGCTGCTAATTGACACCGTGTATTGTAGCTTCAGTGTTAAATTCTTTCGCTACACGTAACAGTTTTTTGTGAGATTATACATCGACATACGGAATATGTGACAATATGACAAGATGGAACATATTACTTTGATGGAAGCGTTGCAATAGTTGTTAAACTGGGTGTACGTCATAGGAGTTAGCTGGATTGAATGGATAGTCTGGATTTGAGATACAACCAGAGACTAGTCATAGTTTCAAAAGCTTTCTTGTCAATGTTCAGGATTCGTGACGAATTCGTTGTGAGGATACTCGGATAACTCCGCAAAATAGTTGCATTGATATCTTAGGCAGTATGATTTAGAATTGCAGGATTCGTTTTTGTTTTTTCCGCCATGGAGAAACCATTCTGACAAAATATGTGGCGTGTTGTGGACAACTGAAGTATGAAACTTCCACTTGACCACTTTTATAAGTTTATTGGGTATCTCAGACAGGATCTGCCAGACTGGATTGTGTAGAATCATACAATGAAGTGAAAGGAGATGATTTACAATTTACTGCAGAGTGTATTAAGTTCTTTATTATGTGGAACTTGATTGTCAAGTGTCGTTTCGGGAAAAACCTGATCAATTTAAAACACTGAATGTAGTGTTTCCATAGAAACTCCTGGTGCAAGATTCTTCAATGTTGGCATAGTGTAAGTCCGTGAATGGAATAAACCCAGGTCACCTTGAGCACTTTAAGAACACATTAAACACTTCGGAAATTGAAATAGCCATTGGCGAGGTTTCCAAGGATACAATGGGAGCGGAGACCAACTTAACAAGAACGTCATTTGGAAAAATTTACATTTAAAAAGGATAATTTAGAGAAAAATACTGCTGTGTTTACCTTCAGGAAAATTGTACTAGTGTGCGAGAAGGTGGTACTACCGGTTACTACCGCCCTGAGGGAATGGTACCAGATTGCAAGCATTGGGTGGTTTTATTTTTTTAAAGTAAACAAAACCATGTGAGGACCATGTGCTGTTTAAGATGGCTACTGTCCTTTTTCTCTGTGAGGAAATACTCGTTCTATGCAACAGAAAGGTGAGAAAGTAAATTCAGATTTTTTGTGACTTTTTTTTGTTCAAAGGTTTCAACTAATAAGAAGAGTTCTTTATGCTACAGTTACAAAACATTTCAGCTCAGTAAGATACAAACATAACTGTCCTGCTTATACACGAGATTGGACCTCTCGATTTCGGTTTACAATTTAAACTGCTTTGGTCTTATAGATATTTTTTCACTTTTTACTTACTCGCTGTGACGCCGAGATTGATGGGATGTTTAAAATGATTACAGAATTTTAGTTTCATGAGAATGCTTGTCCTGTTATTCATGGTATACATTTTTATCCTGCTAGAAGCTTTATCAAGTGTGTTTGGTGGTATATTGTCCGTGACTTGCGGTTTTATGTTGACATTTGTTCAATCGTCGTTTTCAACATGAGACATGACACCGATCTTGCTGTCTTACAGGCGAAATAAAAATCAGTCCTTAATAATTGACTGCTAAAGATGCACTTGCCATAAATGTTTTCACCTGTCTGACCCAAGTTCTGGATCTCGTGCGGGATTCATAGATGACTTGTTGACTGATATACATACACAGTAATCTCTTATTTACCTTTATTACCGCCCGCGTACGTAGTACGACGGGAAGGTACTGTTTTCACAGGTGTCTGTCTGTCTGTCCACGGGGGGAGGGTACTCAGGCCTGG
>JBCAUG010029487.1:0-10326 GCA_038406175.1 Haplosyllis leylae
TGTGCTGATGGTAAAGGTAAGCTTGTCTCTAGTATGTCAAATCCGCTCCTCTCTACACAAGTACCTTGTTAGGAGGATGGATCTAAAATTTGACATTCCAAATTAAAGCTTTAGTCATGCCCGATTTGAGACTGCTGAATACCCGAGACCAATGTCCCGCCTCGTTTCAGTGGTCGTTGTTGTCATCGGTAGAGTTGACTTCCATGTCTGTGGTTGTTGCAAGGATATGTCTTCATATTTAGAAATGGGACTAACAAGATGTTGACGAAGTGAATTGTGCAAAATTACCGACAAGTTTTTGCATTTTAGTCGCATGTTTTCCCAGTTGTTTTGACAGAAGGTCGGAGCGGCAACACATAAATCATGGTTTACTTTGAAAGAGACTTAGGAAGTCACAGGCTTCTGTAGGATTCATATTCATACAACAAAGGATGCATTAAGCAGCCGATTTACTTAAGATATTATCATTTGGAAAGTAAATAGAGACTCCCACAAAGGTTATCACTTGAGGTTTCTTAAACGTATCATAAGTAAATTTCCTATTGAACATAATACTTTTTTTATAAAAAGTATTTTCATAATTTATTGGTATACTTAACATTGCTAGTAATGTATCAAAATGGAAGAAAAGAGCAAAGTGCTCACGATGATCACCTCTTCTGATCAAATCATTTGAAGATACATTGGAAAATTAACCCCCCTCCCCTCGTATTCCATTTTGAAAATGCCAAAGCTGAATCACCTTTTCCATTGTATTTAAATCAAAGAACTTCGATACACTGGCTTCGCTCATAAATACACGTTGTTGAAGGAAAAATAGTGACAATACACATAATTTTGCTAGTCATGTATAGTCTTGCAAGGTGTGTTGTATAAGTGAAGGTAAACACTAACAGCTGTAAAACTAGATAAAAGAGTCCACAATTTAAAGCGCTGAATGACTGGTAACGGTAATAAAGAAGGTTGAAGCTTTCAATCTAACACCAACAAACTGGTTTTATTTTTCTGAATCTTAACTTCGGTACAAAGATGGTTTAGAGATACAATTGTCTTAGTTGCTGCAGGTAATTGCCAGTCGCTTTCAGATTAACTTGTTTAATTTCATGTAGGCTCATTCCGAGTAGATTCAGGCTGTGTATTATAATGAAAGTTACAAGTGCGTGAAAACGAGGAATCCTAAAAAATGTAAACCGTCAGGTATCAGATTTTTTGATGAAAATTAATTCTGTAACCTGTTTAAAAAAATCAAAAAAGGATTTTTATTCAAAAATTTAGTTAGATAGATAGATGCCATCTGATGGTTGTAAACTATTTAATGTGTCATCAGCTTTTATCCGTTGGTTGATGGAACATTTTTCCTATGTTACCGCATAATACTTCTCTTTCCTATGTTACCGCATAATACTTCTCTACTTATGTTCTGCGCTGCAGCACTGGTACTTTTCATGCTGGATGCGCACCCACATTCTGTATTCATTCATCCTGAGCAAAAAGGCGACGATTGAAAACAACTCCTCGTTTTCCTTGGTGATAAGTAGTTTGACTGTTTCTCAGCCGCGGACCACATTGTGTTTGCGTTCTATTGTTCAGATTTTTCCAGTAATTAAATCTTTTGAGCTCATCTGTCGGATATTCACTTCTGTCGCATGTGATAGCAGAGTCTGTGTCACAACAGATTTGTCCAATAGTTTCAACAGCGTTGCCGTTGCACAGGGAAAACAGGAAATTTTTATGCTCATTTTTCTAGACAGGTAAAAACTGGGAATATGCCTAAAAATATTAAAAACCTGTTTTACACCGGGAATTTATCTCCAAAACAGGGAATTTTATCATGATTGGAGTGTGACCACCCTGTTCAATGTTTTATTTGCAATTCTACTCAATTACTTTTGATGGATTTCTGTAGGATCTATACCTGAATATCGGTCCGTTACTTTGTACCACTTGACCCAATTACTACACGTCTCTCTGACAGAGACTCTGTCTGTTTATCTGAGTAACCTTACATCTAGGATACAGGATCAGAATGGTCACATAATATTAACTTTTCAGACGTAAATCGATAGATTCGATCCTTTTGATTGTCTGGTGTATTTCCCAGTCTCACTGTACACTTGGGCCTTGGATCTGAAAAATCAGTAGTCAGTGAAAAACTCTTAGCAGTGCAGATACAGTCAATATTTTAACACTTGTCCACTTGTCCTTGATTTTGCTGTTGGACAGGTTGATTTTCACGTGGATGGTACCAACTTCTCATCATGAGTCCAAAATCTGCTGGAAACCCAATTTCCCTATGTCCGATGGAAGGTGGGGGGAGGATTTGGCTGATCATCTTTTTATCAATAGTCCAAATGTGCTAAAATCCAAAATTCCCTATCATAGGCTATGTCAACCCAGGGGAGGGGGGGGTCCCTGACTACATGAGACATCTGGTGACAGTTTGGGAACTACAACATTTTGACAAAAATTTTTTCCACTCACTCAGACCGAGTGCATCACAGATAGTCTCGGGCAGAGACTAACAAGTAAACTTTAGATATCGGGAAAAAGTGCTTTTCACTTCAGAATAAGTAATCGGACTGCAGATTGCTGCCTATAAAGTCTCAGCACCGGAGCTGTATTACACTTGAGTGAATAACCCGCTGGATGAAGCACTTATGTAATAATAACCAGCTGTGCAAATAATAACGACAGATTGTACAGATGTAAACAAGTATTGGTACGATTGTGAACCAAGATCTCTCCACAGCATTGCTGAAAATAAGCTTGCAACTTGTCGACATTCAATAAATTTTGAGTAGATACTGCCTTGATGCACATAAAATGCTAGCAGGGTTCCCAGCGGCACTGGAAAACCTGGAAAAATGAGACAACTTTTTCCAGTCAGGGAATTTTGAAAAAATGTCGAAAAGTCAGGGAATTTTAAATGAGTCAGGGAAAACTGTGATTCATAAATTAAAACTTAATAATCCAAAATTAAAATAATACTGAAGTTTTCCCACTAAAATGTTCCCAAACCTTCCTTTTTTGGTAGTGTATAAGCCACTCCATGTCAGGGGTAGGCCCATAATGTGTTAAGAGTTGAATTATTTGAGTTTCATGAGAGTATTTTTGGACTAAGTGAAGTAGGTCTAAATATTCTGACTTCTGGGTATTGTAAAAAGAGTATTTTAGTGCATGTAGACAAACTTATAATGCGACAGGGAATTTTGTCAGAGAAAAAAAGTGGGAACCCTGTGCTAGACATCCACGCTGAATGATTTTCCTTTAGTTTTTAACCTTTAGTGCAGGAACAAGAACATGTACTGAAGGGTGAACAATCCTTCTCAACAGATGTATTTGTACCTCATTTGCTTCGTGCTAAATTTTTCCAACAAAAAAGTTGCTTTGGTAACTGAACCTGTACTAATTAGACAGGGGACTACCTGCAGGCGGTTTGTAGAAAGATTCGCCATTCATATTTGTGTAGATTTTTGTGATTGATAAAAAGTGATGCTTCTGGCGGAATAAAGTTTTACAAGAGGTCGGTTTGGTTTAGTTCGTGTTTGTGAAACAGAAACCATCTGTAAAATCGTTTTGAAATTGCTATAGTATTTGTTAGAAGAAAATGCATCACCAACAGATGGATATTTTTTTTTCAAAGCTCTAAGGTTATGTCAGTACTACACCAGCAAGAAGTAAATATTTACAATGTAAAAGTGGAATACTTTATTCAATTTTAATAGTTCTTAATTCTAATCAAGCTCGTATTAATATTGCGGGTTGAACTAAGTTAAATGTCCTGTTGTAAAGTTCCATTTAATGCCAATTAAATGGATTTTACTCAGACCAAACAAACAAGCTTGCCCAACGATGGTTCATGTCATTCAACTAGTGCAGCCGCGCATGCGTACTCATTCAGCGTTTGTTTATTTCTTGGCAACACAAGAAAAATTTTCATCGGTTGTTTTATTGAAGTTTCGTCGATAGTTGAGCATGAACTGACAGAGAATTTGACTAAGAAGACTACTCATTGTTGTTAGAAATGTCTGGAAGAGGAAAGAAAGCTGCGAGAGGCAAGAAATCGAGAAAAGCGGGAAAGGTTTCGATGAGGTCGAATGGCGTTTCGAATGTTGTTGACAACGAAGTTCAAATTAGACCTACTAAGAGAAAAGCCTCTCGTCTAGACAATGAAATGGAAAGAATTGCTGAGGGGAACAAGTCAGGGAGGAAAAGCAAGAAAGGGAAAACATGGTTGTGACTCAAGGGGTGCTGCCTGAGTTGGGGCTACGGTCGATTTTGTTGAAGACGGAAATTATGTTCATATGGAGTCAGGGAATGCACACAGAATTTTTGGATGAGGATACTGAATCTGAGTCAGAAGAGGAGGGTGAGATTACTCAGGCCAACAACAATGCAACGGTTAGAGATCGGCGTTCGAAATCTCCCCATGATAATGGAGGAGGGCAACAGTCAGTTGATAGGTCACGTGACTCACAAGAAACTGAGGGTGAAAGATCTAGATCTCGATCTCAGTCACAGTCAGTAGAAGGTGACTCCCAGGGAGACAGTCAGGATGAGGGGGATGCACAGGAAGATTTCGATTGTGAATTTGATGAGGAGGTGCATAAGTCCCCCAGAGGTAGGACTGTGAGGAAATCTGTAGTGACTGGTGCAACCGGAATGCGACGTAAACTTGCATTTGCTGAAATTGACCAACAACGAGATTCAACCAGGTCCGCTAGGTCACAACAGGATGAAATTGATTTTCTGAGAGGTGAAATCGCCACAGTGAATAAAAATTTTGCAAAGCTTCAAGAGTTGATGGAAAAAGGAAGCTATGGTGTGAAAGAAGCGGAAAGATTTGACAAATACCATACCAGGCAAGGCCAAGGTAATGATAAATCTGTTGATACTGAGTCTGAGGTAACAATTTATCGAGATGCAGTCCAACCCAAGCGAGGCAGTTCCTCATCTGAAGACTTTATCAATACTAGTGACGAGTTTGAAACCCAAATCGACCCAGTGGAAGATCTGCAGAATAAATTCAACAATGCCATTTCTCATATTGCAGGTTGAGCCCCACAGGGACAAGCCAGGGGAAGAGATGCTTCACCGCACACCCCAGTTCGAGGGGGAAGAAATGACAATCGTGCTGGGGTGAGAGAACCTACACCACAGCAACTTGCCAGACAACATGCAGATAGTCTGATCCGAGAAGCTGAAGCCTCAAAGGCAAAGATTTTGGATGTGCCAGGTACGAAAATTAGTTTAGATTTTCAGTTTATTCATTCTGCACTGGTTGATTCCGATTATCAGCTTGTTGCAGCCCACATTGATGAGTCGACCAGGAAAAGTATTGAGGCTTGTGAGTATGTAGAATTTTCTAAATTGTTACCCCGGGGGAAATCAGGAGAAGATGGAGACGATACTCGCATGCAGATGGTAAATCATAATGGTCAAGCCTTCTATGTACCAGCCAGTGATTTTGAGAGAACTCAAGTAAATAGCTTACAACATTGGGAACAAGCATTCAGGGTTTTTAGTGACATTTTCACTAGAAAATTTCCAAACAAAGCTACGGAACTCATTCAGTATAACCACATAATTCACACAGCTGTACACACAGCTTCTTGGGAAAGTGTCTATGCATATGACAAGGAATTTTGAAGACATATGGCATGACACCCCCTGAGAAGTTGGGGAATCATATTACAGCAAGGTTGGACAGTGCACATCAAAGACAGGGCTGGTACATCTCAGGTTAGACCTCTTGACAATGGTCCTAATTATGTTCCGGGGGGGGGCTCTAACAAGAAAAGGGATCTGTGTTGGAGGTATAACAGGGGTAAATGCTCTTATGGTATGTCATGCAAATTCGATCATCGTTGTTCTGGATGCGGGAGGTTTGGACATGGTGCACATTCGTGCCAGAAACTTGGAAATCAGACTGATAGGTATCATAATTCTGCACCACAGGATAGGTTCGAGCATAATAGAGAGGGCAGAGGCGGTGACAAGCAGCATTTCTTTGGATCCGGAAGGAAGAATGGTGCAGGAGGAAACCATAAGAGGGACAAAAACTAATTGATGTATTTTGTGTATTTGTATTTCAGAGCGATTTGTGTCAGACTTTTCTAACTGTACCCTTGATGATGTAGTGACACCGATTGACGTGGTAGCTTTACAAGACCTGCTGGAGTGCACAAGTTATGATGAAGATGAGACTAAATTTATTGTTGATGGATTTACCAACGGTTTTCACTTTGGATATCAAGGACCTACGGATCGGCAGGATGAGTCAAACAACATCCCTTTTTCTGTGGGAGATTCATTTGATATGTGGGAAAAAATTATGAAGGAGGTTAAGGTGGGACGCTATGCAGGTCCTTTTGAGCGACCACCTTTCAAATTCTTTGTTCAGTCCCCAGTGGGTCTGGTGCCAAAGGCTGGAAATCAAACGAGATTAATTTTCCACCTCTCTTTTGATTTTGAGAAAACAGGCCAAAAGTCAGTAAATCACTGGACACCGGAAGAATTTTGCAGCGTGAGATACAATGACCTTGATGTGGCAATTCGGAATAGTTTGGAAATTCTTAAAAGAGCTTCAATGCAGAGGAACCTCTTTTATTCAAAAACTGATCTGAAGAATGCATTCCGCTTACTTCCAGTTTTGCCAGAGCTCCGCTTCTTACTAATTCTCAAAGCTTATCACCCTATTTCAAAGAAGCTGGCATTTTTTGTGGACAAGAACTTACCATTTGGGCATTCAATGAGTTGCAGCCTATTTCAGAGATTTTCAAACTGTTTGAAGCACATTTTAGAAGCTGTCACCGGAACTCGTTTTTCAACAGTTAACTACCTTGATGATTACTTATTTATTCAGACCACAGCCAAAGCCTGCAATGAGTTGGTAAGCGAATTCCTTCACATTTGTGTTAACATTAACTGCCCGGTATCCAAAGATAAGACTGAATGGGCATCTCTTAGACTCACCTTTTTAGGAATGCTGCTGGATGGTGAGAGGAAGATCATTGCAGTACCCCTTGACAAGAGAGACCAAGCGGTAAAGATGCTAGAATATTCTATTGATAAGCGTAAATTGACTGTTAAGGAATTGCAGAGACTTGCAGGATTCTTGAATTTTCTTACGAAAGCTGTGGTACCTGGAAGGAGCTTTTTGAGAAGGATGTACATGAAATATGCATCTGTCCTCCTGAATAAACCTTTGGTCATGGGTGGCAGGTTCTTGAAGCACTATCACCATGTATCCCTGGATGCTGAATTCAGAAATGACTGTAGGGTCTGGCTAATGTTTCTGAATGAGACAAGCTCAGTTTTTAGACCTTTTATAGACTTCAGCAAGACTGTGGTAGCTAGAAGACTAAACTTTGCTTCCGATGCCAGTAGAAATCCCCACCTGGGGTTTGGCTGTATTTTTGGCACCAAATGGCTTTACGGGCAGTGGGAACCAGGCTTTGTGAAGAAATTCAAACCAAGCATTGAATACCTCGAACTTTATGCCTTATGTCTTGGGGTCATCACATGGAGTAAATTCCTCAGAAATGGGAGATTCATTGTTTGGTGTGACAACAAGAGTACCTGCACCATGTTCAACAAAGGAGTGTCTTCTTGTAGAAACTGCATGTACTTATTGCGGATTTTGGCTTTAGATAATTTATGTAATAACAGGAGGTTGTTTGTGTGTTATATTTCTACTCAAGCGAATGGAGAAGCTGATGCCTTATCATGTCTTAAGCTCCAGTTATTTAGGAAGAAGGCTGCTCCGAAGATTATGATGCCTTTTCCAGAAAGACTTCCAGATTCACTTTGGCCTGCTTCAAAGATATGGCAGAAATGAACAATTGCTTTTCAGGTGTCCCGATTATTTGTCTGATGTTCTAATTTATTGATAGGTTTGAAAGTGAAGCCCAGGGCTGGGACATCTTCGAAAGACTCATCCTCCTCATCTGGTGCATCAACCATTTCAACTATGGAGATGCACAGAATAGTGCAGAGGCTGAAAGGAGAGAGGGTGAGAGATTCCACCAAAGAAAATTACTACAACATTTGGCACACTTTTAACAAATTTTTCTTGCAGCTTGATATTAAACCATCCTCCTGGGAGGACAGGTTAGTTTTATATGCAGGGTATCTCATTGACAACAACAGAAAGTCTCAAACTGTGAAGAGTTACATTTCAGCCATTAAAAATGTCCTCCGTGATGATGGTGTGGAACTGAATGAAGATAAGTTTCTTCTCACTTCACTGACTCGTGCTTGCAAGTTGAGAAATGACAGGGTAGTAACCAGACTCCCCATCCAGAAGGGTCTACTTAGATTATTGTCGAATACTACCTTTAATCACTTCAGTAATCTAGGCCAGCCCTATTTGGCACGATTATATGTAGCCTTTTTTGCCACAATGTACTATGGACTTTTCCGAGTGGGTGAGCTAGCTTCGAGCCAACATACCATTTCGGTTAAGGATGTTCAAGTTGCGATGAATAAGAACAGAATTTTATTCATTCTTAGATCTTCAAAAACTCATACCAAAGGAATGAAGCCACAACAAATTAAAATTGATAGTCACCCAACAAATATGCCTCAGCTGAACAAGACTGTTAACAATTTTGTCTGTTCCTTCACAGTCCTAAGGAGGTTCATCGCGGTGAGACCAAAGTATGTTAAGAAAACAGAGCCATTCTTCATACTTCGAGATCGATCATCCCTGCTGTCTAACACAGTTAGAAAGACATTGAAGGATATGCTGGACTTGGCTGGAGTCGATGCCTCATTGTATAATACACATTCTTTCAGGGCTGGCAGAACGATCGATTTACATGACCTTGGACTTGACCTTGGATCACTGAAGGTCATCGGTAGATGGCGATCTAATGCTGTATTCCGATATTTGTCATAATTGCCAACTCACAAGCATCTATTCTATTTTTAGCAAAAGTCAGCGCTTATGATGACTTGTGGATAATCGGGAACGACTTTCTTTATGAGATGCTTCCGGTTCTGCAAACAATGAAAATCACAGCGGAGGCTCAGAAAACATCGATTCCATATATGTTCGAGCATTACAACGTTGAAGGTTTTTATACCAACCCATTAAGTATGACCAGGGGAGTTATGGCTAGAATCCTGCATGCCTTTGCAGAAGCATTAAACAAGTCTATGAAGCTGCCAAAATATGTAATTATCTTACTTGACATTGACTTTCCGAGGTCTACACTGAGAGACAACTATGGTATGTCTCTAGTTTTTGAAGAATGCCTCATCTATTTGGTAAAGAACATCGAAAAGTTTTTCCACATTAGAAAAAAGATTTACTGGCAAAAAGGTTGGGTGCAGTTGCTTTTGAGCCTCGCTTTATCTGGGTTAAAATGCTAGAATGCCCCCCAATCGATAACCACCCAGATGGAAACAGGTCACGTTGTCTTGCCACTAGGGGTAAATTCAACAGGTGTCTGGATGAATTGATTGGCTCCAGAAGCAATCATCATACTCTGTCAATCATGTCACTTACCGATGCATCCCGCCATTTCGATAAGTACGGCCAACTGTCACATCAGGGTACTATTGAATATTGGAAAACCCTCAATGGAATCTTTAAGCGCTTCGATAAATACAAGATTTCCCTAAAACCACCGCAAACTGGTTCAAGAAAACGTCTACCTACTCCCCCTTCTGCCAAACCACAGCGCCGCTAGGGTAGTCCACTGTAATGCATTATTGTTTGCTACAATATATTTACATGTATTATTATTCTCTTAAAGTTAACTACTTTTAATATGCTGTCTGTGTGCAGCAAGTACGTTCATTGTATCTATATCCGTGTTAGTTATGCTAATGTTCATCAGTATATAATCAGTTCGTGATGACTTTACCATATACACATCTTTTGGCAACATGTAATTTTGCCTCATATTTTATATCCTTATTCCTATTCAACATTATATAAGCTTCATGTTACCTTAAATATTTACATGTTTATTACATATTCGTTGGCTGATTTCATCATGTTTTCTATGGCTTATGGTGTATATCTGTACGTTTACGTGTTCAATACATGTTTTTGCAGTTATAGAAGTTTGCATTGTTATTTTTCTTGGGGAATCACCTTGCAGGTGATTAGTGGACGTTTACAGCAAAAAATTCGATGGATTTGCTTGGATCACCCGCTGGTGAATCCTGGATTATTCTGCAATTTAATAGGTTTTTAGGTGGTTTAAGTTTACACTTAAACCACCTTATGCAATCACGACCGGCAACTTCGAATCGGCAATTTGGGACACTTCCCATTGGAATTTTTTTGTCAAATTTGGACACAAGACACCT